>JAAONU010000014.1:13907772-14200938 GCA_012932295.1 Cyclina sinensis | reverse complement strand
AATGTATCTATTCGGTCAGAAAGGACAAAGGAATGATATCAACTAAATTTTTTCCAAAGTTGGAATTACAAGAAAAATGCTGCTGAACACAAATTCAAGCCTTCCCCTTCACCAAAGACATTTAGTTGCATACTCTGAATTCGTAGTTTTAAAAAAGTATGTCTCCAAACATACCTACTGTGCGTTGGGACAGAAAATTTTATCTCATTCTGTATCATTCAGACTTCTGTCTGAACAGAATTTTTTCAAACAGAGTTCAAGTTTTTTCTAAGTCTTTTACATACCTACCAACTGTTTGTTTTGGTATGTTCTTAAACAAGCTGTACGCATTTCTAAGTAGAAGCACTTCGAAGGACAGCCAAATTTCGTAATTGTGCCCTTTATCTAAGAATGAATGCTTAGCTCCAGGGCATACAGTTTTTAAACAGGGAGATTTTCCTAGGCCTTGTGTTTTCAGACAAGAAAGACTTCTTAAGTCATCCCTAAATAAGCCTATGTAAAATCAAGTGACCCCCAAGTTCAGGACCATTAATTACCCCAGTGGAATAATTTTACCAATCGTGGTTGAGGACCTCGAGGTAAACCTGAAAGCAAATATCTAAGCTCTAGGCCTTGTGGTTTCAGACAAGATGTTCAAAGTTATTCTTTTTGTTGTCAGAACAACCCGAGTTCTTCATGGAATTCAATTCTTTCAATAACTTTGGAAGACCTTTATGCAAGGAATATCCCTCCTAAGTTTGATCTGCTTTTAGCTTGTGGTTAGAAGGAGATATTGTTAAAGGTTAAAATGGACAACTTGCACTGCACTGCACAATACACCCTAGACACAGGGCAATCACAAAGCTCACCTTGAGCATATGCTTAGGTGAGCTAAAAACATATGGAACAAATATACTGCAAGGTTTACATGTAGCAAGATTTAAATCAGTACCTGAAAACCTGAAATCTGTCAAAAATTTCTTCGCAAAAGACTTACCTCAACCAACATTTAATGTAGACCTCTATATAAACTGTTGCGCAAACACAAAAAGGATGATTATTCAATATCTAAGTATGAATCTGTTTGAAAAAGCTATTGTGGAGTCGGAAAAAAGGCTAAGCACAGGTTAGCTTCCTTATAGTTACCTTTGACTGTAAATAAAATGATCCACCTTTTGACTTGTCATTATAGAAAAATAATGGTCGTAGTTCTTCTGCACCTCCTCTGTATCATGAATGTCCGAAATATTCAAGATCTCTTTTGCTTCCTGAATAAAACAAGTAAAAAATTAAACTGTTAGTAAAACTGTTACATTTAAGTGGTGTATAGAATATTGCAAAACATTTTTACATTTTTTAAAAGCAAAGCAAGTCATATTAAATATCCATCTCTTTGAAAATTTATTCAAGGGTGGACAAGGCTAAACCCAACATTTCAAGACATAAAATACTGAATATTGTATGAGAATATAATTTTGCATCTATTCATAGAAAATATACCCGTGTAGTCAGTGCGAGTCAGCCTTTGATGAACCAAGGTACAGTAATGAAGTATCATATTATCTATATGTATGTTTCCAATGACAGCTAGTTTATCTGAATGAATCAAGATATAAAGCATGCTGTCATATAAGTGACCTATCTTAACTCTGACCAGACTTACATTTATGTCAGATACTTTTATCACATATTTTATAATTGAATTACTATCACTTTTTTGTAAGAAATTACTTCGAGGTAGGTTAGTTCCTTGGCTACATAATGAAGGCATTACCTTTGGTCTGTATTCTTACAAATCTGTTAAGTCAGGGTCATTAACAGATGCCCTTATCAGGGTTTAACACAGCAAGAAAGTATCCAGGAAATGTTATACTTAATAATAACCTAGTCACGAAAGCAGTTCAAAGAATTATGATTAATGGCCTTGCTTGTCAGTTGTCAGTAATCATTTCTTTTCAAAAGTAACGGCACAAACCAAACAGATTAAACATAGGATGTAAGATCATTTTTGAGGCATACTTTTTTTGTAAAACATCCCCAGGATGAGATAAGTTCTTGTGTTTTTCTTGATTTTTATTGATGTATTTTTCTGAAGTGTTTTTTTTTTAAATAAATCTATATACATAAAAGATAATGTGAAAACTCTCTGTCAAATGGATAGAACATAATTATCAACTATGTACCGGTAACTGAAAAACTATCCAAATTTTTTTCAGTCTACAACCAGTGTTTTTTTTTCTGAACACGAAAGTTATCAACATTGTATACCAAAAATTTTCAAGAATACATGAACTATTACTTGTAATGACATTCCAGTGAATGCATCTGTAGCTGCTGTTTTCCTGCCTTGGTTACCTCCCCCTGCCCGCTGTGCCGCTCTTTGACTAGCCTCATATTCCTGTTTTAATGCCCGACTAAATGCTGAGCCAACAACTCTAGCCCCAGCAATAATAACCTGTATTAAATTTTTGCCTGAAAACAAAAATGAATTTCTGTACTTAAAATTCAAAGCAAATAAAAATGTGGATTTTTTTTTTTATATTTTTGTATGAAGTTCTTGGGTACTGACATGACACAACTGCAGTAAGTGTACAATATAATGAATATTCACATGTGCACACTTCAAAAAACAAAACAGTTATATAACTAAACAGAAGTCTATTTCATGCATAATACAATTCATCATAATTTTTTCAAAAATGCACAAATTATAGCAGTAATGAGAATGACATCCTTACATGAGTGCTTAGATGCATGCGTATTTTGAATGAAGAATATCAAAATACAAAAATATTAAAAATGTGAAAACTAACACTGAGGTTAAGCAATAAATTAACTACGTGTATAAGATGTTATCAATGTCTTCCATTTTATCAGCATGTGGCAGTGTAGGTGACTGCCTTATTAGAAAATATATTTTTTTAGCAAATGTGCAAGAAAGATTCCTTTTCATATTTAGTACTTCTAAAATTTTGTCATATAGAAAACTAGGGCAACTTATCAGACTTGTCAAAGAGACATCGAGAAAATTTTTGATAGGCGGTTTGACAATAGTAAAAAAAATGTCTATAAAATGAGTCAAACCGTTGATACAAAATTAATTATGCTAATAGAAAACCAAAGCAAACCTAGACTTTCAAAGTCCTCCATTGTTAAGAATACAAACCAGTAACCTCTGGACTGGTAGTATGGGGGTCAAACCCTTTCACCACTGCTACTCTTTATTGGTTTTTACAGACACAGAGGACATCAGTCCTCATGTATTCAGAGCTCCAGATAAGGTTTTCAGAAATTAATAACAGTACTACAACATATCAGGAAAACAGGGGAAACACTGAAAACTAATTTGTATCTGTAATACCTGTGTTATTGGATAAAGTGGTAAAACCACCTAAGTATGGTCTTAACTGGACTAACTCTTTGGGAACCATAATTATGTACATTTTCCATTTAAGAACTTTTTTTATGAATAAAAATATGAAGCTACTAAACACAATGATTTTATTATGCTACATTGCTAGTTTTCAAGAGTACACAGAAAACACATGTAATTACAACTAAATACATGTATGATTAACAGTTATACGGTTAAATAGTGGCAACTCTATAAGAATGGTATGACTCGTAGACTATGCACTATCAGTCATTGATTTTAGCTCTCAACAAAAAAAAAATACAAGTTTGCTAAAACACACACATTCTTATGAATGAATATATTTATGATGTTTCACGATAAATGTTTAATTATGCCAACAATTAATGACAGTTAATAACTACTTTAAAGCAGATACTTCAAGTGTAACAAAGTGAATCTAAGGGAAGTGTACAAGTGTACAGTGGTTTTTTTTTTTTAACTTGTATTCATATTTTTGGTTTTCCCATGCAAGAAGACAATTTTTTAGAGACAGGATTACAAGTTATCAAAGTCCACGTAACTGGTTATAAAACAATGCAGTAACCCAGTCTACCACTTTTTGGTAATAAATAAATTCCCTAAAAGATTGGTTAGCCTACACACTACCAAATTCAACAAGTTGGCGCTGACATACCAATATGGCTTGATACTTGTTTTAAATTCATAAAACAGTACTGTAAAAATTCTATTTATAGCACGGGCTTTTATTAGAATCAAGGATAGTTCGAATGTTGGGGATGGGTGTTAATTGGAGACACATCTTCACAAGATAGACCGATTTTCTAAGCTGGGCTTTATAAATCCACTCGCCCCTCATAATTACAAGAAGAAATCGAATCTGGAGAAAGAGCAGATTTTGACTTATTGCAGACATCGCTAAAATCTGTTCATTTCCGCTATTACTTTACATGTACAGTCCGGTATGTGTGAACGTTTGTCGATCACGGGAATAAAAAATAAGCCTTGTGCATGATTTTTACTACTTTCTTACGGCAAAAATAAGGGAAATAAAAGTAAAATAAAAGGGATATTAGTAAACTTGAATTGTAAATGTAAGCTCAATTTTGCTCAAATGGGGGGGGTGGGGGGGGGGGGGTTAAAAAAGGGACAGTAGATTTTTCAACTTTGGACTGAAAAATGATGGCCATTTTTGTCCAAAATATTGGGGGTGGGCATCTATTAGAGGATGGGGTACAAATAGAATTTTTATGGTACATGTATTTAAGTTATAATGATTCGGGAACAAAGCTGTAAATATTCATAGGAAAAGCCGTATTTACGAAAGTAAGGCCCTTATCTGGAGCTTTTTGTGTATGATTATTTTTCCTGACAATCTTAAATAACAAAAATCTGATATAATTTTAAATGCAGGAAATACTGATATTGAAAAATGATTTCGCCTAAATCTCATAATATTGTAGTAACCTGGCCTATGAGTTCAATTTGGGACACCCATCCAAGCACTAACCATAGATAACGTTGCTTAACTTAGCAAACGTTCCAGACACTCCAACCATGTCGCTAAAGAGCTAGCCCAACAGCGAGGCTGCTGGAAATACCTTATATACCCGGTGTCCACTACACTCCTCCCCTCTTTAACCTTTAGGAGCTTGGCATCTACTGTACAGCTTCCTACTGAGACCCCATTCCGCTCAAACTGTGCAAGGGACTCAATTCCCACTGCACTGCCAGTGCACACAGGCACAAACCAAGGTAAAGAGCTGGCGAAGATTCGTAGAATTACCGCTGCCACCAATGTAGTAACCTGGCCTATGACTTCAATTTGGGACACCCATCCAAGCACTAACCATAGATAACGTTGCTTAACTTAGCAAACGTTCCAGACACTCCAACCATGTCGCTAAAGAGCTAGCCCAACAGCGAGGCTGTTGGAAATACCTTATATACCCGTGTCCACTACACTATTATTAGTTGTTTTCATAGACTCTAAGGTCTGTCCAACAAAGACTAGTATAAGAATAAATCATGTTACTAATACAAAAAAAAATTAGTTTTAATTGTTAAAGAAAACGAAAAGCACTCAAGGATCAAAATCAAATTGCATAAGAAAATGTGACCAAAATGTTTCAACACTGACAACAGTTGTCTCCCCTAAAGAAAAATAGGAAATAAACAGGGAAAAAATGTTAAATTGAGTATATTATACATACATCACTGTTGAAAATGACATAAGAGAATTGACTAAAAGCATACTAATCATTTACATACACTGATTAATAAAACACACGATACAATTCTAAAATTACTACCATAACAAGCTTCGTCCTTCAACCTCTGGCATGAAACGGAAACGTTAACTTTCGTTTTGTACAAGAAGTGAATGTTGTCCGACAGATATGTCAGGATAAATTAAACCTATGAAAAGAAAAAAGACAAATAAATGAGAAATAATACTGCATCTGTAAATGGGGTTTTCATTTAGAAGACTATTTAATCTTCAAATCTTTTATTAAATATTCACTCCGTGTTATTACTACTAAGGAGGCCGGAAGTGTTACGTTTTCGTAGCTGTCGGCAAATTATCAAATTTGGACCTCTTACATATCTTTGCTGTGCAAAATGCCTAAAGAAAATTTGAAAGAGAAACTAGATGGCAATGAATTAGATCTGAGTTTAAACAACCTCACAACAGTCTCAGTTAAAGAACTGGTAAATTTTAATTCATTTGCATTTTAACGTAGTGGGTGGGGTCTACTTTCATTTTGATAAAATACTACTTTTTGACTAGTATACCCCATTCCGTGTAAATGATTCTCATTGTCTTCTCATGTAAAGTTCTTGATGAAATATTGATTATAAATCCGAAGTTGGAATAGTCCTTTCTCAATCATTTGCTTTAATGAAATTAGTCTTGGTGCTACACACTACTAATGTATGGTTGACAAGCATAGTGGTGCTAAATTGCACCATTTCAAGGCAAAGAATACATATGAATATAGTGGAAATCTTAATTTGTTTGCCACATCACTTTACTTTTAATAGTCCTGTATATTTCTTACTGTTTTAACTTTATATAATCTCTTCTCTTAGTCAAAATAATTCAAGTGACATCAAAATCCATTCCCGGCATCAGCGACCACGGCATGATCGTCACAGATGTAGACATTATACCACACTATGTCAAACAGAAACCAAGAAAAATCTTCCAATACAGTAAAGCAGATTGGAATAAGATAAACATAGACCTAGAGAAATTGAACAATGACATAACCACTAACATTAATCAAGAAATAGAAAACTTATGGACAAACTTCAAATCTGGGATTTTCAGGAGCATTGAGAAATGGATACCATCTAAAATGAGCAAATCGATGGTTCAACCACAAACTGAAAAGAATGGTCAAAAGAAAAGCCAGACTCTATAACAATGCCAAGAAAACTGGAAACTGGACAAACTTCAAGACATTTCAACGTCAGTGTAAAAAAGAATTCAAGAAGGCAGAGACTGACCATATAAACAACACCATCAACAAAGGACTTGAAGAAAATAACTGCAAACCATTCTGGAGACTAGTGAAATCTAGAAGGCAAGATAATGTAGGAGTACAACCACTGAAGAAAGCAGGACAACTTTTTAGCAACAGTAAAGATAAAGCCCAGATCCTAGTTGAACAATTTCGATCAGTATTTACCAAAGGAAACAACAATAAGCCAGACACCAGATTAAGAGCAGAGACTCCAATACAACCCTTGAAAATAACATCGAAAGGCGTTGAAAAACTACTCAACAGCCTCCAAACTAGCAAAGCCATAGGCCCGGACGGAATACCCAACATCATCCTGAAAAATTGTTCAAAGACCATCGCACCAACATTATGCCATATCTTCCAAACATCTATTGACACTGGCAAACTACCTTCAGATTGGAGAAGCGCCAACATATCCCCTGTCTTTAAGAAAGGCGATTCACACCTCGCTGAAAATTATCACCCGGTCTCACCTACAACAGTCTCCTGCAAACTACTGGAACACATTATCTGCAAACATATCCTAGATCACCTAGAGCGAAATAACATCCTTACATCATTGAACCACGGCTTTAGGTCAGGCTACTCCTGCGAAACCCAACTTTTAACTACTGTACATGACCTACTCCAGAAACACGACAACAAATCTCAAATTGACATCATCATCTTAGACTTCTCCAAAGCGTTTGATACGGTACCCCACGAGAGCCTCCTTCACAAGATGGCACTTTATGGTATTGACGGAAACATCAACAGCTGGCTGCGGGATTTCCTGACTAACCGGAATATGAGGGTAGTAGTAGAAGGGGAGATGTCAGAACCAGTGACAGTAGACTCAGGAGTGCCCCAGGGTACAGTCCTTGGACCCCTAGCCTTCCTCTTCCATATAAATGACCTCCCTGACTGCGTGAAGTCAACTGTTAGGCTGTTTGCAGATGACTGCCTTCTCTACAGACAAATTAAATCAAGGAAAGACCACCTCCAACTCCAGACTGATCTCCAACACCTTGAAAAATGGGCACTTACATGGGGCATGCGTTTTAATGCCAAAAAGTGCTTTGTAATGAGCATCAACAACAGATCAAGCAACTTCTACCAGCTCGATAACCATATACTGAAACAAGTGGAAGAAAACCTTTACCTGGGAGTAGACTTCACAGACAACTTGAAATTTGGAAATCATATCATGAAAATCTCCAAGAAAGCAAGCTCCACACTAGGCTTCCTCAAGAGGAACCTCAAACACTGCCCACTAACATGCAGGAAAACAGCTTATATCTCTCTTGTACGCTTTATACTGGAGTACAGTTGCATCGTCTGGGACCCTTACCTACAGAAGGATGTTGATAGATTAGAGTCAGTACAGCGGAAGGCGGCTAGATTCATAACAGGTGACTACAGATCTCGAGATCAAGGCTGTATCACCAGGATGCTGAAGCAACTCGAGCTACCTCCTCTACAAGACCGAAGAAAGATGGCCCGATTGACATTCTTCTTCAAGGTGACTGAGGGGCTGGTGCCAGCAATGCCCTTTGAGACCTATCTGACCCCTATTTGTGGTAAACGCCTAATAAAACCCAAAAAACTAGACAATTTTGTTACCTCCAACATAGTGACCAATCAAGCCATAAACCATCATAAGTGTTTTATGACAATAAACTGTAAAAGTGATCAATATAAAGCTTCATTCTTCCCAAAGACAATTGTGGAGTGGAACAACCTGGACAACATTACTGTGTGCTCAAAGACAGTTCAGAGCTTTAAGTCAGCTCTCCAACAGTGTTGCTAGTGTTAGCTAACACATCTCTCTCCCGCTGCGTATATGCCACATTCGGTTACTGCAGTGTATACATCCAGATCCAGAGATTGAGCATATCCTGAGATATTTATGTTTTGGGTGAGATATTGACCCATACAAAAAATTACACAATAGCTTGACTTGTGTACATTTAGTTGGACTACTCTTCTCTATATTTCTTTTTTTCATTACATTTTTGACTTTCTTAGTGGCTTGACGTGCCTACTTTCTACGTCCTCATGAGGGATTTGACAGAAATGGAAGATAGATAAATAGATATATTGAGTAGATGTTAAACCTTGATGTTTTGACGTTGTTTGCATTCAAACAGAATTTTTCACAGAAGTTATTGTTTTTAAAATAAATATTTTTAAAAGAAGGTATAAATATATATGTTTAAGTGAAAAGGTATTATAAATTACATTAATTTTTTCTTTTAATCAAGTAAATCTGAACCCTGTCTGAAAATTTAAGTTAATTTTTTAAGGTTATTTTTTAAATTTCTTGTGCACTTAAACAAAATGAATTTTACAAACATTTTAAATTACAATTTCTCTTTTAGATATATTGTGTATAAAACAGCCAAGTTTATCATTGTATGCCTAAATGTTGGCATTAACTGGAATTTACAGGTTCATGGGTAGCCAGTGAGACTAGTTCATAAATTATCTCTGTAATTGTTTTTTCAGGCTGAGTTACCTAAAGCAACTCATCTAGACCTGTCCTGTAACCTCCTTGCAGAACTACCAGTAAGTTATTGTCATATTTCATGGTTAAATACAGATAAAGAAATAAGTATAGATTTAGTGTTTTTAAGATTCTGTGGATCTTTTCTTGATTGATTTTCTTGAAGTGATTTTTGTTATACATGTGAACTTTTAAAAGCCTTCACGAATAGATCTGGGTCAAATTAATAGTAGATAATGATCAAATTTTTCATCAGTAGGCTATGTTTATCATTTACATGTAGCTCTAAAATATGAGTAGCTAACACATGTTGAGCATTTTTGTCATTATTACAATCGTAAAGGTTAATATTTACGTTATTAATCTAACGCACCTTAACATGTATCCAGAACCAAATATTAATTAGAATTATGATCGATCAAATTTCAGACCATAAATGACTGAGATAATCATCAAATGAGTATCTTCAGCTTTTATTTTCCGTTTTATTGCTTAAGCTAAAAGAGTTTACAAAAAAAGCAGTTGATCAGACTAGACTGGTATCCAATGCAAACAGACTAAATCTAATATTAAACCAGTATCAATGAATATCATTATTCTTTCTGATTATCTCCAAGGTCCAAGGGTATTAATTCTAATGAGTGGTCCACATGTCAGGTGTTGAAAAATTTGTGAAAACTGATATGCTCTGTAACCATGGCTTTAATTGTCTGTTAATACCTACCCTATGAAAATTGACGACTGAAAAACAGTGTTTTGCTGACAATTGTATTAGAAAAAAACTTGTGAATGAATTCCTTTTAAAAGCTTTTGAAAAAGGTAGATTTGGACACTACTGTTGATAGAACAGTAGAACTGGTTGGATAAACTGAAAACCAGTAGGTTTTATCAACAGGCAATAGAGTTCCCATGTTATTGTATGTTTTCATTGACATTTTGTATGAAGTGAACAAAGATATTCTGAAAATGAATCAGTTGTGATGTAGTTGTGCTACTCACCAGTCTTTCCTACTCTTTTTATTTTTTTACACACCCGGATAAAATATCTGGCGGCTATATTGGATTCACATGCATTGGTGGGTCCATCTGTCCATCCATAGACAAAATTTGTCTGACTGCTTCTCAGCAGTTGTTAAATAGATTTTAATGATACTTTGCAAGAATCAAAAGTACCTAGTTTGGCATATCTGGGGATATTCATCACATTTAGTGATAGCTCTTGTTTATTTTAGGATACTTTCTGCACATTAACTCACCTGGTGAAGATTGATCTCAGCAAGAACCTGCTAACCAAGCTGCCAGATGACTTTGGTAACCTCACAAAACTCCAGCATCTTGACTTGCTGGGCAACAAGCTGACAGTTCTGCCTGTTAGTATGTATCAAATGACAAAATTAAAATGGCTGGATTTAAAAGACAACCCTTTAGAACCGGGGCTGAAGAAAATAGCTGGAGATTGCCTAGACGAAAAACAGTGCAAGAAATGTGCCACAGACGTAAGGAACCATTTAATTGCTTTATTCTTTATCAAGAATGAATCATTTTTGTCTACTGTAGTAATGCCTTGATAATTATAATTATTCTTTGTACAGTTAAATGAGGCATTAATTGTTTTATTGTTTTGAAATACTGGCTAACTTCAGAAATATTTGCAAAAGTAAGATTTAATTGATTATTTTGGTTGAAACATTTTTATAAAGTGTTCTTCACTACTTTAACCATTGAAAAGTTTCAGTTGGTTTTTGTTTATAAATGAACATGACATAATTATCAGTTTTGCATACCGAAAACCTAAAATCTTAATTTGAAAAAGAACAGCTATAAGTTGTCCAAGTAAACCTTTCAGCAGTTAGTAACATTAAGTATCATGTGAATTACTTGAATTATACTTTTATTTTAAGACTTTATACACACTAACTTTGTCAGGTTACCCATGGTACACATTCGGCACAACTGTATTAAGTACCATGGGGCAACTGACTACTGATCCCTTGTTTTCATGAACATCAATGACCACTCTGTCCAATGATATTTTACATTAGAATTAAATACTTTCCAGTTTGGAGACTTGACTAATGTTATACAGGGATTTTTATGCCCCCTAAGGGAGGCATATAGTAATAGCACTGTCCGTCAGTCTGTCTGTCCTGTAAATCTTGTTCTTGCTTCATCTCCAAAACCGCTTGAAGGGATTTCATTGAAGCTTAACAGGAGTGTTTTTCACCAAGTTTAGTTATGCGTATCTTCAGAAGATTCCGCTCGAATGTTTGTCACCAAGCTTTGTTGTGCGTATTGTCAGGAGATTCTGTTCAGATTATTTTTGGGAGAGTTATGGGCCCGTAGTCATTTTAAGCTCCACTTTTCGAAAAAAAAAAAAAGTGGAGCTGTTGTCATGACCCCAACGTCAGCATCTGTTAACCTTTTTGTTATGGTCCATTTCTCAGAAACTATCAAAGCTATTTACTTCAAATTAGGAATACTTGTTCACTATCAAAATGCAACACCATTTCACAAGGGCAGATAACCCTCAAATATATTTATTGCAAAGTTATGCCCCTTTTTTCAACTTAAAATTTCTTGGTTTACCTTTTTGTTAATGTCCATTTCTTAAAAAAAGTGTCTAAGATATTCCATTCAAACGTGGAATACTTGATCACCAGCAAGAACCCTGCAAAGATTGTTGTTACCTTTGTCCCTGGGGGTCAAAGTTATCCCCACCCCAGGGGTCACTTGATTTTGCTTATACTTTTTAAGCCTAGAAATAAACTTTAACTTACATATGATGGGTTATTACTTCCTATTTTTTTTTTTTTTAATATGTAGGTATGAAGTTACTTTACCCCCTCCCCCCACCGAACCCCTGCAAAAAAAAAAAAAAAATATTCTCCTATACTGGAAAAAAACTTAAGCTTTGAAATAAACTTTTTTTATAAACCAGTTTTTTTCCATTATTTTATTTTAAATACATGGGTAATTGACTCCCAAATGCATGGGGACTCTTCTCTTACCTCCTCACCATGTAACCCCTCCCCCCCCCCCCCCTCAACCCCCCCACCCCCAAATTTTTTTCATCTTATATAACTAGGTACTTACCCTCCCCCACTCAAACTTTTTTCACTTGGGCCTCTTGTTTGACTTGGCTTATAATTTATTATCCAGCACTGAGAAAAGTGAAGTGTGCTGTCTGCGGACATGTTTGTTTACTATAACTTCTATATGTAAATCTTGTCCAAGCTACATCTCCAAAACTGCTTGGGGGATTTTATTGAAACTAGAATGTTTGTCACCAAGCCTTGTTATATATAAAACATCAGTAGCGGTTGGGAATGAAACAATATTGTTCGTATTCAAGGCCAAACTCACAGCTTTCTATTTCATTGAATAATTATGTCTTCAACCTTCATATGAGAATCTGAAGCAGAAAAACATTACTTTACCATTTACCTTCAGTTCATGCTCTATTTTTTGTCTGATCTCTTTTCCACTGGCATATTCAATTATATATTTACACCAGTTTCATTTCAAAACTACATATCGGGGGCATATGTCAATTTCCAGTGACAGCTCTTGTTGTTACTTCAAATAGATATATTTCCAAGAATTTTAACATGACTTTGACAGTGCTTGGTTTAAAAATGCAATAAGTTATATCATTGGCTGAGATTGCAAAATGAAAATTTTGGGAAACCATGAATTATTTATTACTCATGACAATGAAATTTCTGCAACCAGATGTCCTATGAATAGAGTGAAACAGAATGGATAGAACATGGTTTTTTAACGTTGACACAATAATGAATTGCTTAATTAAGATTAATTGCTAGATTTTAAACTATAATCTTTTGATAAAGTGATACATGCACATAAATCAGTTAGTATTTTACATTTCATTTGGTACATGTAGTTATGTTCAAAACCTTGTTTCTATTGTAGATATTAAATAATTTGTTATGCATATTTTTAGGTTGTTGCTTTCAATAAAGAAATTCACAGTCAGATAGAGAAGAAATTGCAGATGCAACGAGCAGAGGAGAGAAGTGAGTATCCCTGATAAATATAATGTATAGAGCAGAGGAGAAAAGTAAACCCCTGATAAATATAATGTTTAGAGCCGAGGAGAGAATTGAGTATCCCTGATAAGTATTATATATAGAGCCGAGGAGAGAAGCAAGTACCCCTGGTAAATATAATGTATAGAGCCGAAAAAGAAGTAAGTACCCCTGATAAATATGATGTATAGAGCAAAGGAGAGAAGCGGGTACCGCTGATAAATATAATGTATAGAGAAAAGGAGAGAAGCAAGTACCCCTGATAAATATGATGTATAGAGCAGAGGAGAGAAGCAAGTACCCCTGATAAATATGATGTATAGAGCAGAGGAAAGAAGCAAGTACCCCTGATAAATATAATGTATAGAGCCGAGGAAAGAAGTAAGTACCCCTGATAAATATAATGTATAGAGCCGAGGAAAGAAGTAAGTACCCCTGATAAATATGATGTATAGAGCCGAGGAAAGAAGTAAGTACCCCTGATAAATATAATGTATAGAGCCGAGGAAAGAAGTAAGTACCCCTGATAAATATAATGTATAGAGCCGAGGAAAGAAGTAAGTACCCCTGATAAATATAATGTATAGAGCCGAGGAAAGAAGTAAGTACCCCTGATAAATATGATGTATAGAGCAGAGGAGAGAAGCAAGTACCCCTGATAAATATGATGTATAGAGCCGAGGAAAGAAGTAAGTACCCCTGATAAATATAATGTATAGAGCAAAGAAGAGAAGCAGGTACCCCTGCTAAATATAATGTATAGAGCAGAGGAGAGAAGCAAGTACCCCTGATAAATATGATGTATAGAGCCGAGGAAAGAAGTAAGTACCCCTGATAAATATGATGTATAGAGCCGAGGAAAGAAGTAAGTACCCCTGATAAATATAATGTATAGAGCAAAGAAGAGAAGCGGGTACCCCTGATAAATATAATGTATAGAGAAAAGGAAAGAAGCAAGTACCCCTGATAAATATAATGTATAGAGCAGAGGAGAGAAGCAAGTACCCCTGATAAATATGATGTATAGAGACGAGGAAAGAAGTTAGTACCCCTGATAAATATAATGTAAAGAGCAAAGGGGAAAAGCGAGTACCCCTGATAAATATATAGAACAGTGGAGAGAAGCGAGTACCCCTGATAAATATAATGTATAGAGAAAAGGAGAAAAGCAAGTACCCCTGATAAATATAATGTATAGAGCAGAGGAGGGACAAGTATCCCTGATAAATATAATGTATAGAACAAAGGAGAGTAGCAAGTACCGCTGGTAAATATAAAGTATAGAGCAGAGGAGAGAAGTGAATACCCCTGAAAAATATAAAGTATAGAGCAGAGGAGAGAAGCAAGTACCCCTGATAAATATAATGTATAGAGCAGAGGATACAAGTGAGTACCCCTGATAAAGATAAAGTCTAGAGCAGAGGAGAGGTGTGTATCCCTGATAAATATAATGAATAAAGCAGAGGAGAGAAGTGAGTACCCCTGATAAATATGATGTATAGAGCCAAGGAGAGAAGTGAGTACCCCTGATAAATATATAGAACAGTGGAGAGAAGTGAGTACCCCTTATAAATAAAATGTATAGAGCAGAGGAGAGAAGTGAGTACCCCTGATAAATGTGATGTATAGAGCTGAGGAGAGAAGTGAGTACCCCAGATAAATATAAAGTATAGTGCAAAGGAGAGAAGCGAGTACCCCTGATAAATATATAGAGCAGAGAAGAGAAGTGAGTATTCCTGATAAATTATATTAAATGTGATGTATAGAGCAGAGAAAAGATTTATCCTTGATAAATATCTTGTACAGAGCAGAGGAGAGAAGTGAGTATTCCTGATCAATTATATAAAGTATACAGCAGAGGAGAGATGCGAGTACCCCAGATACCGGTAGATATAATATACAGAGTAACGGAGATAAGTAAGTACCCCTGATAAATATAATGTATAGAGCTGGGGAAAAAGTGAGTATCCCTGATAAATATAATGTACAGAGCAGAGGAGAAAAGTGAGTATCCCTGATAAAGAAAATGTATGGAGCAGAGGAGAGAAGAGTATTCATGATAAATATAATGTATAGAGCAGAGGAGAGAAGTGAGTACTCATGATAGATATTATGTATAGAGCAGAGGAGAGAAGTGAGTATCCCTATTAAATTCAGAAATATTTTTTAACACAAGTTCTTCTATAACTTATCAATTATTTTTGTTAAAAAATGATACATATGCAGTATATCTTTGGTTGTTTTTTAACATGAAATGAGGTACTGATATTCCTGTATTTAACCAGGAAAGAAAGCAGATGAAGAAGCCGCAGATGAGGCAGAAAGACGGAGAATTGCTGAAGACAGGAAAAGAAGGAAACAAGAAAAGAAACAAGCCCAGAAAGCCAAGAAACAATCAAGCCCTGAAAAACAAGAACAAAAAACAAGTGAGTTTACTGGATGTTGTACATATACATGTATGGAGTGTCATATTTCAAGTATGTGCAATACAAGTCATATTGCTACATGAGAGCTTATAGCATGAGCTTGCATTGTAATTTCATGCATGTATATAAACAAAATAAGGGGAAGTAGAAATTTGATAGTGAAGTGGACAGAAAGTACGACTTGAAGTGAATTCTGCTGTTGTGCACACCTTTGTACACTCTCCAGTTAATGTACAGTAGATCTAAAACATTCACCAATGTAGAACTTTAAAATCTGTGATAAACGTACATATCTGTATAATGTTTATAATACAGTTAAAGATGATAAGTTAGTATATGTATGTGATTCCACAGATCTTTTACAGATTTAAAGTGTTGCATTTGACTGCATTTAATGTTAGTAAAGTCTTCCTTCAGAATACTGGTTAATAAGCTACACGCATGTAAAATTTGAGGAAAAATATCCTTTTTTCTTGAAAAAACTGAAGATAAGATCTATATTATCTGCTTTATATGATACTAATGGTATTGAATATGACTTATTCTAACATGTTTCTTTGTGGTATTAGTCTGGTATAAAAATGCTTAGATTGTAATCAGGTTAACTTTCTGTCAATTTTTATAGGTGAACCAAAACCCTCCACAAGTAAAACAAAACAAAAGGCAGCAAAGAAAGGTAACTCTAACAATATAGATATTGTGTTTTTATACCCCCGAAACGAAGTTTGGGGGGTATATAGGAGTCACCCAGTGGTCGGTTGGGCGGTCGGTCAGTCAGTTGCAATTTCCATGTCCAGAGCATAACTTGAAAACTAATGGTTGGAATTCAGTGCAACTTCATACAATGGTCAAGCACAATGAGAGGAAGTGCAGTGTTCAAGAATCATAACTCCATCTTCACTATTTGCAGAGTTATTGCCCTTTATTGGTTTTCTTTGTCCGGAGTATAACTTGAAAACTTATGGTTTGAATTGAGTGCAACTTAATACAATGGTCAAGCACAATGAGAGGAAGTGCAGTGTTCAAGAATCATAACTCCATCTTCACTATTTGCAGAGTTATTGCCTTTTATTGGTTTTCCTTGTCTGGAACGTAACTTGAAAACTACTGGTTGGAATCCAGTGCAACTTCATACAATGGTCAAGCACAATGACAGGAAATGCAGTGTACAAGAACCACAGCTGTCTTTGATTGCCCACAACCATAACTCTATTTTAATTCTTTAACGAAGTATTCTGTTACTAATAACTTCCTCAGTTCCGAAGCAGTCTTGTGGGGATATTAATCACATTTCGTGATAGCTTTATCTTTTTACTTTGAGTTCCATGTAAGATTTGTATGAATGAAAATTACAAGACATCAGCCTAAAATATAGTGCCTTAAGAAGTCTACTTGAACATGACTGCATATTTATTTTATTCTGTTAGTTGTTTTGGGAAAGTTTGCCTTTTTTATTTTTTAGTTTATGTATTCATTTCATAAATTTCATATTGTATTTAAAAATATATTGACGTTTCATATGAACTATAGCTGGTGTCTGTTGTAAACAAAAGGTGTCTTGAAAAAGAATACAGTGTGGGTAACTTCAGGGTCAGTGCTACAGTTTACACTCGGACCTATCATTCTTTAATCCAAGAGCATAACCCCAATTTTTTTTAAAAGTGAAATATATGCTTTCTGTAATGTTAAGAAAGAACTGATTTAAAAATACTTACTTGAAAGTCATATACACATGTAAGTCATATGTAATCTGTTACAGCTTGAACTGAAGTTTGTATAAGTTAATCACTTGTTAAACACAACCTGTGTGTGAGCAAGTCAATGTTTGAGGAATAGGCAGAAAATCACAGTACTGCTCTCAACCGTGAGTGACTAGAGAAGCTTCTGACACATCATGTGTCAAGGAACATTAAAACATTAGTTAGTTCTCATATGACTCTGAACTTGCGACTAACTAATGATGACATGGATTTCTGTACTGAATTGTGGTGATTTTACATGTATGAATTAATAGAATTTTTTTCTTGTTTCTCTAGGTGATGGAGGGGGTAGCAGAGGAGAGTGTTGTTTCCGAATCTTGTTTTGGTTATTCCTAGCACTAGGCGTAATTGTGGCAGCACTTACAACGATACTTGTATTCTGTCAAAATGACCCTAAACATAACTTCTGTGAAGTGATTGAGTTCGAAACCAAGGTTGTTCCTTGGACTAAGGCAAACATTTTACCCAATATACAGAAAGGACAAGAAATAGCAGCTGATTTTGGCACAAAAGCAAAGGTTTATGGAGATAAAGGCATTGTATGGGTACAAGAAAATGGACCAAAGTGTTTAGACTTTGTGCAGGAGAAGTGGAATGATTTGAGAGAATATGCCGTCAGTCAGTACAAGTCATTTACTGGTGAAGATGAAAAGTCTGGGGCACAAAAACCAGATAAATCTTCTAAGAAACAACCAGCTGAAAAAGTTACTACTACCACTACCACTACACAAAGACCAGCAACTACCACCACTACAGCACCAAAACCAACCTCTACTACAACAACACCTAAACCAACCACAACAACTACAACTACTGAGAAACCAACCACCACTACTACCACCACAACAACAACACCTAAACCAACCACTACCACCACAACAACACCTAAACCAACCACTACAACTACTGAGAAACCAACCACTACTACAACAACAACACCTAAACCAACCACTACCACCACTACAACTACTGAGAAACCAACCACTACTACAACAGCTCCCAAACCAACCACTACCACCACCACCACTACAACACCTAAACCATCCACCACCACTACAACTACTGAGAAACCAACCACTACTACAACAACTCCCAAACCAACCACCACCACAACAACAACACCTAAACCAACCACTTCCACCACTACAACTACTGAGAAACCAACCACTACTACAACAACTCCTAAACCAACCACTACTACCACCACCACTACAACACCTAATCCAACTACCACCACTACAACTACTGAGAAACCAACCACTACTACAACAACTCCAAAACCAACCACCACCACAACAACAACACCTAAACCAACCACTACCACCACTACAACTACTGAGAAACCAACAACTACTACAACAACTCCCAAACCAACCACCACCACCACAACACCTAAACCAACCACAACTACTACAACAACACAAAAGCCAACCACAACCACGACGACATCCCCTAAACCAACCACTACCACAACAACTCCAAAACCAACAACCACTTCCACGACTGAAAAACCAACCACTACAACCTCTCAGAAACCTGCAAAACAGAAAACTGGAACAGAGAAGCCAACCACTACCACTTCCTCTGAAGATAACCAGGATGCTTCAAATAAAGCAAACATTGTAGGTTCTCAGGGCAATGAACAGGTTGTGAGGGGTGGACAGAGGGTACATAGTGAGGAACTTAATAAAGAGGAGAAAGTTGTAAAGGGTGGACAGCAGAATCAAGGAAATGTATGAAACTGTGTATAGGTATACATATAAATATAGGTTTTTAAGCTTATTTTTAATTCAAGGTTAGATTCATGTTTAAATAGATCGAGATGCATGACAGTCAAGGTAAATGCTGAACAGTGAATATTCTGCAAGCATATAAATAAAATGTTAAAAAGAACTTGTTACACTTCTAAAATGGATTTGAATGCAAAAACAGTCTAGTTGTATATTTAAGTTTTAACTGGGTCAGACAAAAAAAGACATTCAACATGTTCATCTTTACTGAGTTGAAGTAAAACATCTTTCACAATTATACCCGACATCACAATTCTCGCGGTATCACTAATCTCGCGGTATGTCAGTCGCGCCATATGGGCTGTGTTTACAAACAAAGTTTGTGACCCATTTTTCTCCCGCGAAGACATAACGCTCTTACTTGCAATCATGAGCAGTTTCTTGGAAAGTTTTAGTCCATACTTTAAAAAAATCCCATTACGATGCATTCGTTTCCCAGACGTGTAATTTTGTGACAGTGGCTCCGTAAACAGTGTTCATTTAGTATTAATTTTGATGTTGAATAACAATTTATCTTTTTTAAGCAATGTTTGATCATTCCCATTAGTGATTCGTTGACAGACTATAAACATTAACTGCAATATAATGTTCTAGAACCTTTTGACCTATTTACCGCGAGATTAGTGATATGACGTAATTCAACAATATGGCTGCCCACTGTGATAAATTTTCCACATGATTGATTTTCTTGACATATTTAAATGGCATTTTACACATTCGGCGATGGAAAAAGGATGAAATATTGTAATGATTACCAAAATTACTAATGTTTATTGTTTGTTTTTTAATTAAAGTTAGCCAAACGGTAAGTACCGCGAGATTACAGATGAGCGGTATAATATATTTTATTAAAAAGATTGGCTGTGTTTTCTTCAAAAAACAGACATCAGTGCAAACTGATATTTTTAGACATTTTCAGGGTCATTTTGACCTCTCATATATCTTTTACATTCTATTTATGCTGCAGTGACATCTTGGTAGCATTTTAAATGGCAGAGCCTATGGATGTATGTATTGAGGATTCAGTATCTGTTTGAAGTTGTATAAAGACATGTGCATTGAAAATATGGCACTTTTTTACCCCAGTGATTTACACTGTGACAAAAGAGGTGTAAATCTAGATGGTTTGTAGTTTTTCAGTTTTGCTATGTAAGAGATGTCAATAATGATAAAAAAAAGATCTCTTAAATTGTACAGTATTGTTTGTATATCTAAAGGAGTTCTTTAAAAATACATGTAGATATAAAGGTTATTGTGAAATCTGTGAAAGCAAAATGCCCCTGCCCCTTTGTGTCTGAAGTCACTTGTTATTATGAGCTTGTTTTTGAACATACCTGCCAAAGAGTACATGTACATGACTGTTTATTTTTATAAAGCCAATTGTAAAGTGAGTGTGCTTTACTGAGTGAGAGGATTACACCTGTAGAGATTTTTTTAATTTAACTTTTTTTATTTGTGCAAGTTTTGACCAAATTGTTTAAAGTTTTAAACTTATTTAAGGATTAAAGGCAACTTTTTTTGTTGTTGTTTCTTATTTTATAAATTATAAAGTTTTCTTAAGGAAAGTAGTAACTTGAATCATAATGAAAAATTGACTTCTTTTAAAGATGCTATAAGCTGCATGTATCTAGTGATTAGGGCCCTTCAAGTAAAACATATATCCCACCCCAAGGAAGGCACTTCCAAAATGAAACAACCCCGTTAAACCCCGTTAAAAAGCTCATTTGACATGGAAAAAAAAACATGTATAACTGAATTTCAATATTTTACCTTCTTGGGGAAGGATATATGTTTAACAGGAATGGGCTTTTAGAAATCTTCTGTCTGACAAATTTGAAAAAAGAAAATGGACCTAAGTCTTATATAGTTTTTTTGCTACTTTTGTTGATTGCTGAAAGCATTAATAAGGATACAAGATCATATATTTTTACTAATTTGTCACATATTTATTTCGCATAATTATTTTGTTATTCTGGACGTCATGTGTATGAATATATTAAAACTTCTGGTTCTTGAAAACTTTTGAGAGCTTTCATGTTTTCTAACAGTTCATTCTGTAGACTATAGATACGAATAGTTTTTTGGAAAATTGTGTCATTATTGTATAGAAGGATAGCAATTTTTACAGAATCACAGATATAAACTAGTGTACCAAAATCATGTTGAATCAAATATTTTGGAATAATTTTTGTGTACTTGTTCAGAAAATGAATTAACAAAAAAAAAAACATACAAAAAACCCATACTTTCATCTGTAAAATTTAATGAAATGAGACTATTTTATTAATTTCTTTAATTTTTTGCTCATCAGAAATAAACCAAAGAACAGAATTTTAGTCACACACAAAGGATTTGGTGTTCAGGGCAAGTGGTTAATGCAACTGATTGGCATATCATGGGTTGACGATGCATAAAAAAGAAAAATGTTTATACATATAAAAATTCTGGTTGTAGTTGTGAAGAGCATATCTAAACTAATTTACTGCCTCATGTTTTGTTACAGAAATACATTATAATATTAAGTTTTTTCATACTTTTATTGGTAAAAATTTTACCCTGTTAGTCACTTGGTAGATACTATCTTTATATAGTTAAATTTGAGATTTGTGAAACTTGCCACACTGGCTCAGTGGTCTAGGTCGTTATTCCTAATTCTACTGACCTGAAGGGCATGGGTTTAAAAATTGTTGAAAACTGTTTCTTTTTTTCTTCAGTTGAAGCATGGAATTAAATTTATTCATAGTATATTAACTTTATTTTAAAAATAATAGTTATAGGCTAAAGTCAGTCACTTTAAAGGAATTAGATCTTTTTGCAAACTGTTTTAAAATGACTAAAGGTAACATGGTTTAGCTTAGAATACCAAAGGTTATGAAGTATTCTTAAAACACTGTTAAGTTTTAGTTAGAAGTTTTTTTTGTTTGTTTACAAAAAAATTTCAGATACTATCAAATAAAAAACATGTATTTACTTAAACTACATAAAAAAACAGTCAGTTGCATTTCATGTCATAGACTTACTGTGGTTCAAGTCAGGGATGCTGCATTCTTGTATTAAATACTGTGTTAACTCTAATTTTTTATTTGGCGCACACATGTACATTTGTAAGTAAAATATATGTTTCTCCTCACACAATGTAAACAATATTATTGGTTGTTTTGACACGTTTATTTACTCGGTTTCATATAAGTATACTGTATCATACATTGGTGTTACATTATAATTGTTACATCATCGTAAAAAGAACTGTTGTTTACCATGTATTCGTCATAGTTTAAATCAGCTTTTCACTGGAATGTGTTTTTATTGGATTTATTACCCTCACTTTGCTTTGAAATTATATCACAGAAACATACATCATCTCTATTTTGTAGTCACTTTGTTAAGGGCCATTCTGGTAAAATATATATCCCATCCCAGGAAGGCATTTTCAGAACAGACCAACCCTCTTTAGAAGTTTCTTTGTCAAGAAAAACACTGCTCTGACAAGAATGCTGTATTTTGCATTCGTATGGTGGGGTATATGTTTTACTAGAAATCCTTTATGTGATGCTTACGTTTTACATAATTATCCTGTTTGTCAGAAAGTGCTTATTTTAAAGTGTAAAGATAGAGAAAGCCATTTCAGAAACTCAACAGAATTGAAACAGAGATGCTAAAGGCTTGGTGAAGTAACAGTTGTTTATCAGATATAAATTCATTTATTTATCATATCGGATATAAATTCATTTATCAATCATTTTTAGCTCGACTTTTTTGAAAGTTATATTTGCGAGTTATTGTCATAGTCATGGTGTTGTTGCCGTTGCCGTTCCCGTCCGAAAACTTTAACATTGATCATAATTTTTTTATTCCTTGATGGATTATCTTCATACTTGGACACAACAACCCTTTGGACAGGACCTTCAAGATGACCAGACTAAACTTGACCTTGACTCTTAAATGACCTTCATATTCAAGGTCAAAATATTGAATTTTGCTAAAATTGGCCATAACTTTATTATTAGTAGGTGGTTTCTCTTCATTCTTGGACACAACAACCCTTTGGAGAAGACCTTCAAGCTGACCAGACTAAACTTGACCTTGACTCATAATGACCTTCATATTCAAGGTCAAAATATTGAATTTTGCTAAAATTGGCCATAACTTTATTATTAATAGGTGGATTCTCCTTATGCTTGGACACAACAACCCTTTGGACAAGACCTTCAAGCTGACCAGACTAAACTTGACCTTGACTCGTAAATGACCTTCACCTTCAAGGTCAAATTATTGAATTTTGCTAAAATTGACCATAAAATTAGTATTTATGGTTGGATTTGATTTATACTTGGACAAAACAACACTTATGACAAAACCAACATGTTGAATAACTCAGATTTGACCATGACCTTAAAATTACCTTGACCGTCAAAGTCAGATGATAGAATTTTGCTTAAATTGTCATAGCTTTCTCATTTATTTATAGATTTAATTCAAACTTGGACTAAACAACAGTTGTGACAAATTCGACATTATGATTATTTCAAGTTTGACCTTGACCTTTAAATGACCTTGACGGTCAAGGTCAAATCATTGAATTTTGTTAAAACTGGCCATAATGAGGGACATTCCTGATAACAAATTATCTCCCTTACTCAGATAACATCAAAGGTAGACCAAATAGCACATTGGTCCTTTCAGTTGGAATTCTCTGACTTTATCCTTGTTTCTAACTGTGATGGTCTTGACTTTCAGTTGTGAAAATTGTCACTTATATATTAAATAAAACGTTAGGATTTTCAAAGAACAAAGATAATGGTGTTAACAAAACATTGCTGAATTTATTGTTTAATCTGACTACCACTGATGCAAATAATTAGGTTTAATTATCACCATATCAAAAGAGAAAATAGCGATAAAAGCAGAGGACTCCAAATGGAAGGACCAAAGATATATCAGAGAGTATTCAGGGTAGATAATCAACTAATGTCCCCCATTATGTAATTTATGGTTGGATTTGAATCAGACTTAGACAAAACAACACTTTCGTTTCGATTTCAAAAATGTCTCGCATGACCTATATTTTTGACCTACTGACCTACTTTATTGTTTTGAGCTACAGCAATGAAATTTGAACTGTGTGCACAGTTTTTCATTTCGATTTTTAAAAATGTCATGGCATGACCTATATTTTTGACCTACTGACCATTTTTTGTTTTTGGAGCTATGGCAATGAAATTTGGACCATGTATGCAGTTTTTTGTTCCGATATCAAAAACGTCATAGCATGACCTTTATTTTTGACCTACTGACCTACTTTTTTGTTTTTTAGCTACAGCAATTAAATTTGGAACGTGTGCACAGTTTTTCGTTTCAATTTCAAAAATGTCATAGCATGACCTATATTTTTGACCTACTAACCTACTTTTTGTTTTTGGAGCTGTGGCAATGACATTTGGACCGTGTTCACAGTTTTTCGTTTCGAATTTCAAAAACGTCATCGCATGACCTATATTTTTGACCTACTGACCTAATTTTTTGTTTTTTAATCTACAGCAATGAAATTTGGACCGTGTGCACAGTTTTTCGTTTCGAATTCAAAAATGTCATCTCATGACCTATATTTTTGACCTACTGACCTACTTTTTGTTTTTGGAGCTATGGCAATAAATTTGGACCATGTACACAGTTTTTTTTCCAATTTCAAAAACGTCATCACATGACCTATATTTTTGACCTACTGACCTATTTTTTTTTGTTTTTTAGCTACAGCAATGAAATTTGGACCGTGTGCACAGTTTTTCTTTCCGATTTCAAAAATGTCATCGCATGAGCTATATTTATGACCTACTGACCTACTTTTTGTTTTTGGGGCTATGGCAATGAAATATGGACCATGTATACAGTTTTTGTTCCGATTTCAAAAACGTCATAGTGTGACCTATATTTTTGACCTACTGACCTACATTTTTGCTTTAAAGCTACAGCAATGAAACTTGGACTGTGTGCACAGTTTTTCATTTCGATTTCAAAAATGTCATGGCATGACCTATATTTTTGACCTACTGACCTACTTTTTTTTTGGAGCTACGGCAATGAAATTTGGACCGTGTTCACAGTTTTTCGTCTCAATTTCAAAAATGTCATTGAATGACCTATATTTTTTACCTACTGACCTAATTTTTTGTTTTTTTTTAGCTACAGCAATGAAATTTGGACCGTGTGCAGTTTTTCATTTCAATTTTAAAAATGTCATGGCATGACCTATATTTTTGACCTACTGACCTACTTTTTGTTTTTGGAGCTGTGGCAATGAAATTTGGACCATGTACACAGTTTTTTGTTCCGATTTCAAAAACGTCATAGCAGTACCTATATTTTTGACCTACTGACCTACTTTTTTGTGTTTAGCTACAGCAATGAAATTTGGACCGTGTGGGCAGTTTTTTGTTCCGATTTCAAAATTGTCATAGCATGACCTATATTTTTGACCTACTGACCTACTTTTTGTTTTTGGAGCTATGGCAATAAAATTTGGACCATGTATAGAGTTTTTGTTCAGATTTCAAAAACGTCATAGCATGACCTATATTTTTGACCTACTGACCTCCTTTTTGTTTTTGGAGCTATGGCAATGAAATTGCATTGGTCCATTTCTGTGATATGCATCATTACATTCATAAAAATTTCTTTCATCTTTGAACCAAGGTGAGTGCTTTAGGGCCATTGGCCCTCTTGTTTATTAATACTTGGACAAAACAAGGCTTATGACAAAACCTACTTGTTAAATTATTCAAGTATGACCTTAACCTTTAAATGACCTTTACAGTCAAATTTCTAATTATTGCATTTTGCTAAAATAGCCAAACTTCTGGTTTTATGGACGGATTTGATCTATACAGGGACAAAACAACACTGAGAATAAAAGAAACGTGTTAAACAATTCAAGCATAACTTGACCTTTAAATGACCTTGACATTACTTAACTTGGCTATATCTTTGTTGTTAATGGATGTATTGTCTTCATGCTCGGACATAACTACTTTTTAGACAATACCTCCAGAGAAGGTTAAACTGAACTTGACCTAGACCTTTAAGGTCAAATTTCTGAATGTTGCTAAAATTGGCCATAACTTTGTTATGTATAATTATATTTCCAAATGATGTTTCATTTGAAACCCCTTCACCACAATGTGCTTCCTCTGATGTTTTCCTTTGGAAATAGAAAAAAGTCGAGCGTGGCCCCCGCTTGCGGTGGCTCTTGTTAAATAATGTGAAAGTACTTACTGGTTGAGAGTGATATTTGGTTGTCTTTATGTCAGTTTTCCTTTGACAGGAGAAATGCAGGTTTAGTTATATGGGACCATATTTAATGAAAGAGTAGCCATTATATAAAGGTTTGAAGGAAGTTGTTAATGGTATTATTGCTTCAAGTTTTATGGCATTCCTTTATTGTTCACAGCTAAGTGTTTGATGTAATTGTTTTTTTTTCCTGGAGATAACTGGATGGTTGGTGGACCCAGTTTCAAGGTTTGTTTGTGTGTGTAGCAGGAGGATGAGATGAGGGTATGGCATTACTGTTCGATTTATACAATCCAAAAGGGGCTGGCTAGGTGCTTCGATTGTAAACTTTGGCCAGCTTTACCAGAAATCAGTCATTTTTTTATATTATTATCTGACTATCTGTTGTATGGTGTCCATAACTTGGTGACTGTATTCCCCTGGAGGGAGGACGTATTGATTTTGGTCTGTTTGTCATTTTTGAGGCCCTGCCAGGGGGCATGGCATTCATTTAAACGTAGTGCTTGCTGGTAATGCATACAGTTGATCCCTATACATCAACCCTGAACCCCTGCCGGCCCCATTTGGAACAGCCAGCAATGGTTCTGTGATAAAGCAAGTATATAGTTCAGTATTCTAGTCTGTTTTTCTTGTGTGTAATTTACAGCAGAAATATATCTGTGAATGTTAACTCTGATTAAATGTAATACTTTTTTGTGTGATGTAGAAGTGCTCAGTTTGTATCATGACAAAGATGTATCACTGTAATTTTCTTGTTAAGGTTAAATTAACTATCACAAGCGTTTGTAAGATATATAATTTTGTATATATAATTTGGTAAAGTGTAACCTCCTACATGCTTGGAGTGATGAAATGGACATAAAAAGAAATTGAGTGATAATACAAGTTTAAATAGGCTTTATAAGGCATGCCAAGAACCTTTGAAATGAATTTATTTAATATTGTAATGTATAGGTTTGATTAAACAATAGATGGATGAGGCTTCTTTCATTAGAATTGATTTTGTCAGCTTATGTATGTGTCTCGTTCATTCTTAATCAAACAAAGACATTCGAAAAACAAAGGCTCCCTGCTATTTATACACTTGTTACTCATGGAATTTTTGTGTACATAAGAGTTTGCGTAAGTGCAGCATCACAAGATTTATTAGTATTTGGCTTATCAGTACAAAATATTCTGATATGTCTGCCCTGTATGATTGTATTGTTAACATAAAATGTTTGACAAAGTTTGAGAGTGACTGGTAGCCAATTCTTTGCATATACGTAGCCCTAATTTCAAAACAACTCATTTAATAGTGTTTCTATCTACACCAAATTTTTTGTGTAATTGTATATTGTCACTGAGAATTTCAGATGTCTCATCAGAATATTACTGTTACTTAGTATAACCTGTCACTCGTTTAATACATGGTGTGGTAAAATATTCGAGGTTGTAAGCTGTGGTAGCCTTGTGCTTGTTTGAGGTCAGGGATTTAAACTCAGCTATTGACATGCCTTTTCTTAAACAGTTTCATACGTAAGCTGTAAGAAATCAGACTTAGTAGCTAAATGTTTATTTTGTTGAAAGAACATCATTATACAATAATTTTGCTAGAAATAGTCAAAGTAGGTGCCATTTTCTGTTAAATGGCCAGTAGCTATTTTGCTAACTATAACACAAATGTGATTTAAAAAAAACTATTTTGAATTGTGAAGGGATGTAGTTAACATTGTCGTTTTTCTGGTGCGCCCAGCAAGCTACCCACCATAGGAAATATACTGTTAAAGAGACGCCTTAGAATCAAAACTGTTTCATTTTCTATAAAATTGTTTACATTTATTTCCAGAATATTTGAACAATTTAATACATTATTACTAGACTCTATAGAGTTGTACCATTTTTGGGCCGATAGCTATTTATTCCAACTGAACACTTTCTAAGTGTCGGAATACCAAAGGGAAAAAATTAAACATCTGGGACCAGTTGCTCAAAACATTAACGATCTGTTAAACTGACCATTGGTTAAATTTTGACCCAAAATAACTTTATTTTTTTTCATATATCTTATTCAAATTTCTTTTTTATTTTAAAAAATCTCTCAGTTATGTCTTTTTGCATGGAGATACTTTCTTCAAATAGTGAGTCAATTTCTTAGAAAACTGACTCAAAATTTAACAGACTGTTAGTTTCACAGACTGTTAAAGTTTTGAGCAACCGGCCGATGTTCTTTATTGAATTTTCTATAATTTTTCATTTTTTAGCTAATGAGCCAGTGAAATAGTTATGCAGTATATCAATGATTGATTGTAATTATGTTCCTTTAAAAGCCACACCACCAAACCACAACTACTTAGGCAAGGCCTTCTCCTGTCCTGATTCAACACTTCAGTAGTTATGACTGTTGTTTAGTTTGAATGTAATAACACCTGATAGACTTTCTCTGTCATACCAGTAATTTATTCAGTATTTTAACGAAGGCTTTTATCTAGTTAGTAACTATTAATGTGCTTTATTTAATATATGGCTTTTCCACCGTCTGGTGGCTAAAAGTGTCTGTAAGCACTACTTACTTATTTGTAAACCAAAACAATTTGGAAAGGGAATTCACAGATTTAGAATCCAACAAAGAGCTTTATTCAGGATAATATTGCGTTCTTGTAAATATATACATGTTACTTTTGTGCTATTTTCTGTCAAGTATGATTAGACAACTGCAAAAGCTTGTTTACTAAAACTAAATAGCATGTATAAAACGGCTTCTCCTGTGTATTGCAGTTACCTGCTTTTAATGGCCAGTTATAGATAAATGTATTCTGTGTCTGATCTCTTTTATAAAAGTGAATTTAGCAACTAACTGGAGAAGGTTTGATGTGCAATTCCACATGATGTTAATGCAAAAGAATGAAAAAGAGTTAAAATTATTGCAAATATTCAGGTGACTGTAGGTTTGAGAGTTACACGTACATAGACACGCATTACCATGCTTTGTTCCATTAGGTTTTCCGATAGTATTTCAATCTCATTTCTCATCCCATGATATTAGTCTTAAGTGCTTCTATAAAATCTGTTATAAATAAAAGATGGATTTATACCAATAAAAGAAAATATTTATGGTTTTTGATTTCTTGTGACCCTTTTCTATACAAGTTTCCTGTTGACCTCCATCACAGTCAAGTAACCATGGACACAAACTGTAGAAAAATTGTTTCCCTGAATTGCGTCTACTTGCACTCATTATCAGCAACTATCTCCTGAAAGATGTCAGAAAACCCCAAAAATTTCACCAAGATTATGACAGACAGGAAATGTATATATTTTCAGTAAACAGGAACAGGACCTTTTGTTTGCCAAACACCTTGGTGACCATTTCTCTAAGTACATGAAGAGGAGGTTACCCAGGAATTCTATGGACCTTTCCAGGGTCATGGATAGTGCATTGATAAGTAAGCATGTAAACAATCATGCCAATGTTTTTTTTTGAGGCTGAGAAATATCCTTCCAGAGGATGGAACATCAGGTATATAAGCCCCAGCCATGGTGGCCATGCTTTGTACTGAAGGATATTCTTGTAAATTTCACAATTTATAGTGGGTTTCCAAAAGAGACATATCCAAATCAAGCCAGCAGTTTCTTCACCATCTGTGGTGGCTGTTTTTTTTTTCTTGGATCATGTGATCTTAAAAAATAATTTTTCCATTTCACTGAATGCTGTACACAAGATACGGTAATGTAAGCTGACCACTATCATAACAAAACAAAGCTTTAAGGGTGTATAAAAATAAGGATTGATCTTGCAAAAACTCATTTAGGTGAACTCTGTTGAGATGACATTGTTCACTCAATTTAATTGAAAATCAAAACACTGCAGTTTAATTCGTTATCAATCTGCCCTTTTCAGTCAGGTTTGTTTTTCAGGAGAATTGTTAAATTTGGTTTAAACTGAACATGTCATTACTCTGTTAATGAGGAGTCAAAATCAAACCTCTCAGATTTGATTTGATTTATTGGGTTTTTATGCCAGTTTTAACAGCTGTGGTCAATTCCTGATAAGTGTTCAAGTTATCCAACCAATTTACTAACCAATTTCTCCACTGGTGACTGACAACTTCCTTACTTGATTCAGAAGTGAGGGACAAATGACCAATTTGCATTGTCTGGGATCAATAATCATGGAGAAACTTTGCTGGCTTTTTTGGGGATCAAACCGGGAACCCAAGGATTGACAATCTGATGCTAACTTCTGAGGGTGCAGAAAAAACAAAACAACAGAAAGTGTTAAATTTGTACTTTAAAGCATGAATGTTATCGACCCTGCATCAAACATTGTACAAATCTCATTTATGTGTACTGTATGAACACTCTTTTTTAAAAAACTTAGAATTACATCTATGCAAGTGCTTCTTTAGGATATAAATATACGTTTTTCCATAACAACATCCAACTCAAAGTGTTCAAGTACAAAACAACTTTAAAATTCATTTCTTCTGTTAACAGACAAAAGTTTAGGTTTCAACACAACAGAAAATTCATTTACTTGCTTCACACAACAACTGAATCAACTTTATTTTCTTCTAACAAAATATTAAACTTCACTGAGCATTTGTTTGGGCAACAATCTCTGTGTAACCAGTTGCACAATTTAAAAAGTCTTGATCCCTGAACAAAATGTCAAATTCATTGTCTGTAAAATGTCAGAAACCATAGGCTGAATGGTAAATTCCTGATAATCATCGCTGATGCATATGGTAAAGTGAAATTAAAGCTAGCACTGTCCATGATTAGTTCTCTACTATAAAATCTTTCCATCTTGTATGTACACCTTCATCAAGATTTCTTTGGGCGCTTACTTGATCTGCTTAACAATTAAGGAAAAATCCATAGCTGTTTTCTTTCCTTTCAAAGGTTCATAAGCCTACCAAAAACAAGGAGTGCTACCAAAAAGCAAGTTCAATAAATAATTCCGAGATGTCTTGCTAAAATTGATACCTTCTTTGGTGTTTCCTGGTTTCAAAATTGTCATATCCATTTTTACTGGATATATCCTTCATAAGGTTCTTCTTATTAAAAGACATCTACAGGGGTTGGAATATAGTGTTACTTTCTTTTACTGTGGATTTTGTGAGCAAACAGTCAAAACAGTGTACAGAAGAGCCTGTTTTGGCATTATTACAAGTTTTTTGTGTGTTTATTTTGACAGAAGTTTTGGTATTTCTATATAAGCTAAGTCATTTGGCAAATAAACAAAAGTAAAACTTCTTATCTGGTCAAAGAACTCACAAATTTTGCTATTATGGTCCTCCACAGCAGCAATTTTGACAGGTCACAAAACCTTGCTTAATGTTTTTAACAACTTTACATTCCATCCCCTGATACCACTTTTTTAAAGATTTCCTTTTTTCCTTTTTCCATTTAGAATTACTTAATGATAAGAAGCTCATTTATCTTTTCAGTAAGGATACCTGTCTTTATCTTTCTTCCTATCCCTTTCTTTACTTCTTGATCTTTCATGTTCTGCATCTCTGAGATCCTGAAATTTGAAAAGCATCACTAAAGGTTAAACTCAGTTCACAAACTGATGAAAGTAATTTTATTACCACAAAGATTTTTTTTAAATTTGTTATTCAATTTCACAGGATGAAGAAATTCCATACCATATCTTTTACAGAAGCAAATTTCAAATGTAACAAAAATGATCACCAAATCTATCCTTGGAAAGACATGAGTCACAAATTAGGTGATGCTCTACAGGACAAACTTATCTACCAATCAATACAGGTCCTTCAATGACCAATGAAAATAGCCCTTTTGGATAAAAACTAATGGCCAAAACACTTTTATTATCAATTATGCCTCTGTACCCAAGAGACCAAAACTGTGAAATGCACATTCAAATAATATCCGAGGTTGTCCATGACGAGTTCTTCCATCTAAATACAAGAATCCAGAGGTCACTTCTTTGATCTTACCTGGTATGAAAATCTCAAGAGACTTTCTGCATTCCGTATTTCTAGCTCTAATTTATACCTAGGACTCCATCACTATGCTGGATTGATAAAAGTTTCAGTAACTTCTTTCTCAGTGTAAAATAAAATTAGTCTAAAATTTGTCAGTTAATTGAACACCACAGACCTTTCTACTTGTGCTTCCCCTAGCCTCATGATGCCTGTCATAACTCTCCTCTTTCCCTCTCACCCTGTCCTCCGAGTCACCATTCAACTTGCTTGAAGAACGACCTATAATTTGTATTTGTTTGTATATTTCTGTGTTATAACACACATTTTTATTTTACAAATAAATATAATTTCCATAATGAGTTACTCTTTAACTTTTCATTCAAAGCAAAGTTTCATTTTACAATAATAACCTGAACTAGAACTATGGTAATGCATGAATGTTTCAGGTAAAGAGATAGCCCATGATAAAGGCAACTTCAAATTGCCCAAGTTTTTCTCAGTGCAACTTCTGACAGCCTATGATTTGTCACAAGGTCAGGATGGCACCAGTTTCAAATAAATGCATAACAAATCTGCTGTGTTTTGATCAGGAACTTGATTTTGTCTCCTTATCTTCTATACTTCCTAGCCCAGGTATTATATACAATGTATTGGCAACTTACTTGAGGGTGGTTCAAGACTTCTTCTCTTCTTGCTGGAGGATGCTCCTGCATCATAGTCATTATGGTCCTGTAATAGAATAGACAACAGATCTGTAGGAATTAAAAAAATCACTGATACATTTGTAGCTGGGACAGCCATGTACATATAAACTTTGAAGCAGATTTTATCCAGACAACTTGGTAAGTATCACTCTCTTTTAAAAGCAAATTGTATTAAATTCTCATGCTGGTACTGTTCAAATGAATTCCATGTATTCATTTTTTTTTTTTTTTTTTTTTTTTTTTTTTAGTAAAATTGGATGAGGATAAACAGGCAGGAAGTATAAAATAAATGTATAACTAACAATCAAAAAACTACTACAGCAGACTATAACTACTTATACTACAGCATGCTTTTAACACTTTAGTTAGTCAGCCTTATCGAGAATATCTTTTATAACATCCAAGCTCATACTCCCAGTGTATATTAAAATTACAAGATAACTTTAACTATTACCATGCTAAATATTTAAAATGGACTTGTCCATCATTAACTGTTTTTTGGGTGCTTATTTAAAATTCACTGGCTGAATGGCAAATAGTGCAGACCATGATCAGACTGTAAAGATGTGCAGGCTGATCTTGGTCTGCACTTGCTGCAAAGCCTGAGTTAATTGCCTCCAACAGGGTAAGAGATAACAATTGACAAGAACTACTGTTATGTTACTACAGAAAAAGTTCCTTAACCCTGAACATGCTGAAATTTTGTAATGGATTTGCCCAGCTTTGAATTTGGAACAGTCCATTCAAAGTTTAAGGGATTTCAATATCAAAATACAAAAATGGAGCTACCAACAGTATAGAGCCTGGGCAGACTGCAGGGATGTGCAGGCTGGCCTGGCTCTATACTGGTGGCAAAGGCTAATCACTTTCGGTTCCAGCACATTAAGGGTTAAGAATCTGAAAATTAACAGAAGATGCTGAGCAATAAGATGGAATGACATCTGATAAAAGTGTTAAACAAGCTTACATGTATCTAGTGCAGTACTTTATTAGCTGGGGAAGTTATGTTATTGTTTACACAAGAAGTTTATGAAGGAAATAATGAATATTAAATTAATCATGTCTTCAGCTAGTAATCAAAAACATAGGCAGCAGTTTACAAACGCAGTAACCAAAGAAATATAGTTTAAGATGTGTAACTATAAAATTTATGCATTACATCTGCACAATTTTCTAAGTTTAAGAACCACTTCCATTTCTTCAAATCTTATCCAATCCATGTACATTTCAGTATACTTCTATAATCTACATGTGCATTTACCATCACCATTTTCAACTATCATTCAGTATTATTAATATCATATCCAGGAAATTAAAGGAAGTATGTGTTCTGCAGAAATCAAAAGCATAGAATATAATACTAAGTTACACTTAGTAAGAGGAAGGGTGATTTCACACATCTGTAAGGAAATGTTGTGGGTCACTTTAGAAATTCTGTTAAAGATTTAAGGATAACATGAGAAAATGAAAAAGAAAGTTAGCAAATATATTAAACGGCTAGTAAAGTCACTTCAGTTAACTGTTAACTACATGTTTTGACAACACTGAGAATAAGTTACCTCATCTCGTAAACTATTGTTCTGTGATGTTTCGGAGTCATTCAGAGCTGCTTTTGCTTCTTTCTTCAGCTTTTAACATAAAAGTTTTACAATTAATTCACTATTTACACTTAACTTCTTCCTAACTCAAATAATTCTCTGAGCAATATGTCAAAACTTCTTGTTAACAGCTAGTCAGCAGTTCTGATATACACCATATACTGCACTTGTATGTGGGTGAAAAAAAAAACACCTTTTGACATTTCAAGGATTCTCTTCCTACTAGGAAAGATCTTATTTCTGGAAAACAGGCAGAACAAAAACAAATACAGAGGAAACTTTGACAACTCTTCAGAAGATTACAATTATCAAATTATTGCACATTTGGTTAAGGAATAATCTTTGATCAGGGTACCACAAATACATTTTGAGTATCTCTAAAATCAAATCACATATTAAGCCAATTAAACAGTGTGTAACATTAATGACCTAAGCATTTTTACTACTATGCTGTACACATATAATGTTGGCCCCTTAATACTTATCTTATGTTAAAAAAAACCCCTTAAATTTATGTTGCTGATCAATACTAAAAGACGTAACTAGGAAAAGTTTTTACAAAAGCTTGATTAAATATTATAATCTCTCTAAGCTGAATGTCAAAGAAGAAAGCATTTTAACATGCATCAGATTCTGATACAGCTCCGCAAATACTATCAAAATGAAATTTTATTTGGCACGTATTAGACAGGACTTCTATTAATGCGCGCCTATATTTATAAGCAACTATAAACCAGCTCTATATCCGGTGCATGCAGACATTTCTTAGCTATTCACAAATCATGTGCATTAAACTCAACAGTTTCAAAACAGTTTACCAAACCAAAACAACACACTCCTTTTCTGGATACATACATATATGCATATGCACAGATTTCTAAAACTCCCATAACACAGGAACTTAAAAGCAAACCTTCGGTAATGCATCAAAGACTGAGTATCTTCTATAAATTATTGAATTCTTTGTGTCAAATCAAAGGACAGCAGCTCATTGTATAAACAAATACAAGATGACCACAATGGCTCTGAGCAAGTGTGCCCAGAGAAGTAAGACAATTAAAATACATCTCATTAAATTGTAAAGAACAAATGTCAGAATTTTTTTTTGGAATTTTTTTTGGAATTTTTTTTTTTTTGCAAAGGTAAGTTTGCTTTTATTGCAGTAACGGAACCCAAGCCCAAACTAGCATAACATACACATATTTATTTCATATTTAAGTAATATCATTAAAACCTACCCTTTTCTTTTCTTTCCTCTCACGATCTCTGTCTCTCTCTGGTGATGTACTCTGTAACAATCAAATTAATGATGATTTATACTAATATAATTAAATACTACAACACTTGGGACAGCTGGATAACACAAACGCTATTGGTAAACAGAGACTTGTGTGCTGAACACTTTGCTTATTTACTTAAAGCAATGGGCAGAGAACTGAAAAATATCAAAACAAATTCCATTTCATGTTCGCAGAGTAATTCAGGAAAGTGACTTATCTCTAAGAGTAATTTTGAGGTTTTCTCAAACTTGAAGAGAGCAAAATTTACACTGCTTTCAATATTAAAATGGTTTGGAAATATGCCAGACATATACGTTGATGCAACCACCAATAAATATATTTCATTTAGTAGCGACTGTTAATTCACCCATTATAAAGGTTTGTTATTTTGTTCCCCAACGCTGCCTTTCTGTCAAAATATAACGTAATGTTTGACAGCTAATGTGTGAATACATAGACGGGTAAATGAAATTGTGTAAAATGCAACTTAAAAGTCTCGTGCGACACTGACCCATGACAGAGCCTAAGAAATCATATATTCTGCTTTCATGTGGGATATACTTAATAATTTTCGTTCAATTAATTTCAATATCTTTCAAGGCATTCAAAAGAGATGGAGCAAACAAGAAATGAGGGGGAGGCAGAAAGAACAGTCATATGAAAATTTACTGTGCCATTAAAATTTGCTCAAACGATGAGGATTACGATGAATTTTTTTCAGTTCAGAAGTGTCACAGAACTAATATTACAATTGTGTTTGTTTTGCAATGGTCGAAATCAATAAAATCATACCTTTCTGTGCCGAGACTTAGATGTTACGCTGTTGTCCTCCTATAATGACAAAACATGATGAATCTCCGAGTTAATATATCAATGCTGACCGACACTCTAGTCTGCATAACGGTAGCTGAAAACATTACTTCAACCAACCATACAGTACAATGTCAAACAAAAACACTTTCAAACAACAATTAATATACATGTAACTTTCCTAACATAACACAGTGTCAGTTAACAGTGTCTTTCTGTGACTGGAATTATAGTAGTGAATTTCCTATACATATACAATATACACAAATGCACATTTTCAGCTTTCTTTTCATTGATACAGTCACTTGTTTTGTAGTTCTCCATCAAAACTGGGTCTAACACATCAGCTCTGTGTCTTCAAATGTGTCTCTTCCATACACATGGATCTCATCACTGCAGCAGTAATCCTTCTCTCTCCATTATCTATCTTCCAATGTTCACCTTGCGGCTAGATTAGACTAACTCATTTCAAACATTTCCAAGTGAATTAAAACTATTTCTTCTCCTTAATATTACATCAATGTTATACAGGACTGGTATGAGCTAACAGAGCTGCAATGTAGTAATGAGATAAAATATTTCACTTAAGCTAGAATATCTCTTCAATGCTATAAACCTTACAGAGACATAATGTTGAAATGATTCTGACCATGACAGTTCATCAATGCAAGTATAAACCGCATAGTAAAGGTAGGAAATGTTATGAGATACAATCTCAAAACTTTAAATGACTTGATTTTTTTATCTGACTTGTATTTTACAACAAATGATATTGACACTGAGGCATAATTCCTTCAATATCATTCAGTTTTAAATGGTTTTGTAGGAAATGGAATGCTATAAATTTTAAGGTAACCCTCTTCCACTGTCCTGAACATATGTTCTATTTATGTACTTTTACATTAGCTTTGAAAGTTCTGCATAATTCCATCTATTTTGATACCTCTTGCCTTAGACTTAAAACCATTCTCAAGAGACTAAAATGAATAGTATATCATATCTAAAAGATTGTCCTCACTAAGATTCAAGTCTGTTTTAAACACAACTGGAAGTGTGATTTAAATTGCTTGAAATACAGAGTTATTGCTATGTCTGAAACGATCGCTCTCTCTTGTCTTACTAGGTATGTAAGTTGGAAAATTGTCAACAGACAATGTTTGTTTTATGCTCTTATTCATTACTGACTGTACAATGTAGTAAGAACAGAACACATCCCGTCTATTCCTACTATGAGTAAGGGTCTACTAAAAGGCAAAGTGTCAATCTTATCTTTGAAAAAGGCTGAATATAAGTCCACTTGAGAATAACACTTCCACTTGAAATCTGATTATAATGCACAAGGTGACCCATGCAAAGCATAGAGTTTGATAACTAACTGGCACAAATCTTTAACACATGAGGACAAGAATATCAGCAACACAGAAGGATGCTCTCTGATGCCTCTTTGACATGGCTAGAAAACACTGTCAAGTAAAAGTGACTGGAAACAAAGTGAGGTATTTTGATGAATAAAATTATGTTAATATAGCTGAAGGTTATTCATGCCAGTTACATATATTATAAAAAAATTATGTTCTTTGACCTCTAAGTGTGACCTTGACCTTTGAGCTATTGATTTGGTTCATGGCGCAACATACCATTTCACTTCAAAGTTTTACTTTGACCTTTGAGCTACTGACCTGGTTCATGGGCATGACACACTGTCTCACTGATGCAATTATTTGTGCTAAGTAATTTTGAAATCCCTCCAGCCAAGCCCAAGTGACAGCCCTGATAAATTTGGATATTTGACATCTAAATGAGATCTTGTCCTTTGAGCTATTGACCTGATTCATGTGTGCCACACACTGTCTCATTGTGGCCAACATTTACGCTAAGTAATTTTGAAATCCCTCCAAATGAAGGCAAAGTCACAGCCCAACCAAGCTGAATTATAGCCAAAGTGTGACCTTGACCTTTGAGCTACCGACCTGGTTCATGCATGTGACAAACTGTCTCACTGAGGCAAACATTTGTACCAAGTAATTTCAAAACACTCCAGCATAGGCCAAGTTACAGCAAAGACAAGCAGAACTATAGCCAATTTTGACCTTTGGTATCTAAGTGTGACTTTGACCTTTGAGACACCAACCATTTTTCATGCATATGACACTGTTTCATTAAAAACATTTGTGCCAAGTTATTTTGAAAACCTTAAACAAACAGAAGTTTGACAGAATGGCCAAATAATGGACAGACAAAGCTGCAACTATACGCTCCCCAAAATTTTTCGGGAAGCATTATAATGTTCTCAACTGAATTCTGCACAACCTGGTTGAATACTCCTTAAATGCTTTGAAGATTAAGTAAAGCCTTTAATATTTTACACTTGAGAATAACTGTTAGTATCTTTTCTATACCCAGTGAAAGATTTCTTATCCTTATTCACAAAGCACATACTGGCTTACACAAATGAAATAATGTTTTGCCTCAAAGAATCCGAAGTTATGTCTGGAGTTAGTAGGTGGCAATATTTAAACAGAAAACATTTAAAACAAGAGCTGTCACTGGAAATTGACATATGCCCCTGAAGTGTAGCTTTGAAATGAAACTGGTGTAAATATATAATTGAATATGCCTGTGGAAAACAGATCAGACAAAAAAAAAAGAGCATGAACTGAAGGTAAATGGTAAAGTTATGTTTTTCTGCTTCAGATTCTTATATGAAGGTTGAAGACATAATTATTCAATGAAATAGAAAGCTGTGCGTTTGGCCTTGAATACGAACAATATTGTTTTATTCCCAACCTCTATTGATGTTTTATATATACTAAAATGCCCCAAGCAGTTTTGGAGATGTAGCTTGGACAAGATTTTAATAAAGAAGTTATAGTAAAAAATGTCTAAGGGCCCATAACACTGCCAAAAATAATCCGAGCAGAAACTCCTGACAATATGCACAGATAGCTTTGGTGACAAACATTCCTGTGTAGTTTCAATGAAATCCTCCAGTGGTTTAGGAGATGAAGCGTAGACAAGATTTTAATATAGAAGTTAGAGTAAAAAATGACTAAGTGCCCTTAACTCTGCCAAAAATGATCTGAGCAGAAACTCCTGAAGATATGCACAAAGAGGCTTGGTGACAAACATTCCTGTGAAGTTTCAATGAAATCCTCCAAGCTGTTTTGGAGAAGAAGTGTGGAGAAGATTTTAATATAGAAGTTATAGTGAAAAATGACTAAGTGCCCATCACTCTGCCAAAAAATAATCCGAGCAGTCCTGACAATATGCACAACAAGGCTTGCTGACAAACATTCCTGTGAAGTTTCAATGAAATCCTCCAAGTGGTTTTGGAGAGGAAGTGTGGACAAGACTTTAATATAGAAGTCAGAGTAAAAAAAAATGACTAAGTGCCCATAACTTTGCCAAAAATGAATCGAGCAAAATCTCCCGACAATATGCACAACTATGCTTAGAGACAAACACTCCTGTTAAGTTTCAATGAACTCCCTCAAGTGGTTTTGGAGATGAAGCAAGGACAAGATTTTAGAGTGAAAAAAATGACTAAGTGCGCATAACTCTGCCAAAAATAAATCGAACGGAATCTCCTGACGATATGCACAACTAGATTCAATTTGTTTTGGAAATGAAGCGAGGACAAGATTTTACAGGACAGACGGACAGATGGATGTACTGACATGACAGACAGTGCGATTACTATATGCCTCCCTTCGGAGGGGGCATAAAAAACTTCATCAAGTAATCTAACAAAGACATATTTAATTATTCACATATTCTTCAATAAAATCCTTTAACACTAGTAACAATACTGAACTTTGTTCATTATATATGAAAAAGAAAACAAACAAATGATGAAACAGACGACAGAACATAATTATACATAATTATGCACATCCCTGATATTAAATAATCATGACATAAAAATTTCAGACCTACAATACTTTCCCTTTTTAAACTAACAATTATTACAAACAGTTTCTCTAAAAGTGTTCCGACAACACAAATATGATGTGATGTAATATGATATAAAACAGACATACAATTTTCATACTACTGACTTATAGTACTATTAGTAAAATCAAACCATGATATGTTAATATTAAATCCATCAAACTAAAGCTGCTTGTAACACCATTCAACCATAAATACCAAATATGATTGTTCTGTACTAACGGGATACCCTCTGAATACTTCAAATGCCCTGAGTGGATATGAAGTCTGCAATTTACAGTAGTTCATAGGCCCTTTTATGTAAGCGTAATTTGTTTACTCTGATATGTCACTTCTTGCTTCTTAAAGAGTCTTATCAATTTTGTCCACCACTCTTATCTATCTTATTTCCACACTCTTTTACTCTCATCCCCTCCCTTGCTACAGCAAAGCACTGAACTACAGTCCAAATTTACACTCCTACACACTCTCTTACCCTCATTTCCTCCCCTGCTATAGCAAATAACTGAACCCAGGTCCTAATTTAACCCCCCCCACTCTTCCCCCATCCCTCCACCTGCCACAGCAAAGAACTGAACCAAGGTCCTAATTCACCCTATTTACACCCCCTCTTACCCCCATCCCTCCACCTGCCACAGCAAAGAACTGAACCAAGGTCCTAATTTACCCTATTTACACCCCCTCTTACCCCCATCCCTCCACCTGCCACAGCAAAGAACTGAACTCAGGGTCTAATTTACCCTATTTACATCCTCTCTTACCCCTATCCCTCCACCTGCCACAGCAAAGAATTGAACTCAGTGTTTAATTTACCTTATTTTATTGATGTCAACGAGTATCCGAGTACTCGGATATCCGGATACTATGTTGGTATTCGGATACTAATTTTCTATACGAATATTCGTAAACAAAATAAAAATAACAGTGAAATTTAACTTTGATAGAAAAAAAATCAAACACTGGCAAATTTAATTTGACAATTTCATGATGCTAAACAAAATCGTGTCTATTGAATGCCCGCGGCACATCACTTAATTGGTTTATCGATAAAGTTTGTCTGTCGCACGCCGTGTATTCGTCTTGCAAACTGCTGAGATACAACGCAACACCCCATTGTGTTTCAATTACCTTAATCCATTGTGTTTATAGAGTCTATATAAGAATATCTTGCCCCATTGTAAATCAATTAGCAGTGTCAAACATGGCAATTATGGGGTACACGGTAACTTCCGCAAATAATCCTATAATAGCTTTAACGCAATACTAAAAGAATATCCAATCAAAATGTGAGTACTAAAACGATGTATCCAATCAATGATTTTCTCAAACAAGCATTATAATTTTAATGTGTCAAACAATCATCCTTTTTCTAGAATTCCAAAGCATTCATATTAAAAAAAATAAGAACCATTCTCAGCAGCATGCCTCCTAAAATAGCATGCGACGTGTGGAAATACTTCACGTGATCGGAAAGCAAAACAGCGAAAAACAAACTGACAGAAACGTTTTGAAGTCTATTAAAAACTTCAAACACGTTTGAAATCATTGTTTTGTCTTATTTTGTTTGCGCTCACATAGTACCGTAAGCTGCCCAAATACATGTACCAGTATGAAAGAATAGATTAATAAAATAACATTTTGATCTACGGTGATTTTAAAATGATATCTTTAAAAAGTTTAAATGACATATCATATTTAGAAAGTAAAAGGGACAGACCATGGAAAAAATAAAGAAACAATAAACGGACGAATGACGTTTTCGTTAATAACTTAGACTTGCCGCACATGAGTATTGGCGGGAAAATATACTTCAGTGGCCACGAGGAAACTAAAAACGGTCAACAACATGTCTTTGTATTATCATCTTTATTTACACGTCGATACAAAAACAGTTCTTGTTTTGTGAAACTGTCTTATCACCTGTAATATGACTACCGGAACGATATGTAAAACATACATCAAATGTTAAGCCTTGGAATTGGAACACTGAGATCGTCTAGTCGTCGATTTTATACGAGTATCCGGATAGTATCCGGATAGTCTATACGAGTATCCGGATACCGTTTTAGGTATTCGTTGACATCCCTACCTTATTTACACCCCCTCTTTCCCCCATCCCTCCACCTGCCACAGCAAAGAACTGAACTCAGGGTCTAATGTACCCTATTTACATCCTCTCTTACCCCTATCCCTCCACCTGCCACAGCAAAGAATTGAACTCAGGGTTTAATTTACCTTATTTACACCCCCTCTTTCCCCCATCCCTCCACCTGCCACAGCAAAGAACTGAACTCAGGGTCTAATTTACTCTATTTACACCCCCTCTTACCCCCATCCCTCCACCTGCCACAGCAAAGAACTGAACTCAGGTCCTAATTTACCCTATTTACTCCCCCTTTTACCCTCATCCCTTTACCTGCAACAGCAAAGCGCTAAATTTATGCCTTAATATACTTTCTTTTCACTCTCTCTTACCCTCACCTCCTCCCTTGCTAAGCAATACACAGTTCTTAGGTTGAATAAACAAATCTCAATTTTACTTCAATGCTGCCTTTTTATACTGTTTAAATTGAACACATAGAAATGAGGTATAAACAATAAAGAAAACAAATCAATCAAAATGACAATAAAAAGACATTTGTAGAATTTAAGGTAATAAAATAATGGCACTATCACAAAACTTCTGGCATTTCACAACATGTTTGGATTTCAAAAATCAACAAAAGTAACAATATCAGAAATTACATGAATCATTATGAACTGGTATTTCTGAATTAGTTATGTCTACTATGAAAAAATTATTCACATTTTGATCATTTCTTCCCAGAAGTTTCAGATTTTGAGTTTTCCTGGTTAGAATTTTGCAGAACATCTGGTCTGAAACATCTGTCAAAATTGTCTCATTATCAGGAAAATTGTAGAACTACAGAGCTGATAAGAATAATTCCACACAGTTTTTAGCATAAATAAGTACATGTATCAAGAATGTACCACATTCCTTACAGATCTTATACATCTTAAAGCTTAATATATGACATGTCAATTCTGCTGAAAAAATATCTTGAAAATTGTTACAGCTAAATGACACTTAGACACAACTAATGTCAATGGTCTACCACAAACTTCAACAATACCCTCAAAAAACTTTACTAATACAGATTTTAAAATACTTTTATACAATCAATATTCATCAATGCAGTACTAAACACGATTAAAGGGAATGTAACGTTAACCTTTAAACAAGGAAAAAATTAGATTATTTTCATAAACAAAGAATAAATTAACACATATACATGTACACCAAGAAAACAGTTCAAAACAACAGACAACTCTGACTTAAAGAAATGGAGAATTCATACATAAAAAGCAATAAAATGACAGAGTTACTCTTATTAAAATCTGAAAAACACCTTAAATCTATGCTAAAATTTAACAACCTATTTACTTAAATATTTAAATAAATTTCAACTTCACCGGAACATAATTAACTTTCTTACTTAAAATACAAATAAGTAAACTATTACTTTAAAAATATCTTAGAGAAAATAAACAATTAAGAAAACTTTACCTTTTTTTGTAAATGTAAATACTTGAGGCAACATACTTTTTACTGACTGCTAGTTTTAACATTTGTTTTCAAATATCAATTCATATTGATTTCTTTTCGTTTGCTTGTTTCATTCTCTTTAAAAGTCATAGATTCCAACTTCAGACTTTTATCTGTATCATTACTTTTTTTGTTTCACGAAACACACATTTTTCATCTGACTAAAATATTTCATACTTTTCAATGAAGTCATATTTCTCAGTATGGTGGGTACGACTGTACATTCCTGGTACACACTTTGCGGCTTCTTTTTCTTGCTTGAATTCAAATATTCATTTTCAATATGGACACCCATCAGACAATTAAGCATTTGTATGACATAATATTCCATTTCTTTAAATAGTCTTATGTAATTTGTATTCAACTTTTTACAGTCTTTACATAATACCTCTTTCAAGTGATGTACAAAGAGTTTGTTTGTTTTTGACATCTCTTGGCTGTTGGTACGAAAGATGAAATCCATAGAAGACAATTATTATCGGCCAGATCCAGTGTTAGAAGATGAATCTTGCAGAAGACTGATGTCCAGTGTTAGAAGATAGATCTTGTAGAAAACTGATGCGATGGTTTCTGCAGGTGTGGTCATATACCATCATGTAAGCAAGGCATCTGGAGTTGTGGCCCTTTCTTGCAGATTACAGGTACAAACATATGCTCCAAAATGAATTCGTTTTAGACAATTGGCATATGTAAGTTTGACAATGAAAGAACCCTATGAGAAAATTGAGGTAGTGACTTCAGCACAACTGACAAGGCCAATGGAAGCATGGACTGTAAAACAGTACAGGTTGCAGATATCCTGAAAATTACAGCATGACCAGACATGGTTCTTTCTGAATGCGCCGGGAAAGGACTTCTATTAACATCAGTTTGTTGGAAAAAACAGGTTAACATCTCCTTTTTAGTTCGATTTTTGTATCATCAGTGTAATAATAAATTCTCTTGAAGACTGCTGTAGTTGTGGTTGGTTAAATCCTTTGGATGAACCATAAGAGGCAAGGTTGATACATCCGGTTCTAGCTCAAACATCTCTGACATATGGATACATGTACATCAGTGCCGGTCACCTATGAATTTTCTTCCTCTTTCTGACTTCTAAGTTGCTAGTAGGATACCTAAGCCTTAGTGCGACCAGTTATTTATCTTCTCAGTAGTGGTCTGCTCTGGGCTGTCACTTCTTGTTGTGGTACTTTAAATATTATTGACATACACGTAACCAATTCTGTTTTATCTGCTTCTGATGTTTGGCAGGTGATGGTTTTGCATATGAAGGATCACAGGTATTCTTAGAATCTGCTGAAAGTGTTGAGTCAAGGAAACATCTGGAATCTGAAGTAGTACACTTGCTTCGCATCTTTGGCAGGTGTCATGTTTGCCGTAGCTAAACTGCTTACGTCTTTCCAACTGCTTGTCGTATGGCATTAACATACTAAATCTGGCCGAGTACTGTCTTCAAGTAGTTGTAGCACTGACATCTCTGGTCTGGTGAGCATCATCCACCGTTACAGACTAGCAGGTGATAGGTGCAATCAAACCAATCTGGATTCTACTCCGGTATGCTTATAAAGGAAGATGACCTGGCAGGTACCCTCTGATAATGGTGTGTGACATCTGGAGCTAGGTACATGGCATCTGGACTGGCATTAAATATCAATCTGTATTTAATGGTTGATGGAATTCTGAGCAAGGTTGCTCATGCAGACAAAAACTTAGACTTTTAAAATAAGCTTTATGAAATATATACATATAAACGGACATGGCCAACTGTTGCTATCTACCAATTCTTTTTAGATTCTCCTCATCTTTATATTATGTGATGTACTTCTTGAGTGTAAGATATTCTGGTAGGTTAAGACCTCCTGTGGTATGCAAGACCTCCTGCTTTTCCTGATTAGGTTAAGTTGGCATTCCTATATAAAAAGTATGGTACTGTAAGAGCGATGGCAAATGATTTTCTTCTCTTCTGTTAAAGGCATAGGTAGACCCATCTACATCGAATTCAAAATATCGATCGGTAAACTTGATGAATACAATGACCAGTGTGAAGAAATGATGAACATCTTACACTCTCGTTGGACAGGAATCTACTGCAAGTATTTCAACTGGATGAAAACATTAAGTTGCCCGTGATATGCATGTATATCCATTGTGTAAACACCATGAAAACAATAAACTTTTCCACAAGTCCTCCTTCAAACACATTTTCTTTAAAAAGCAATTCCTTTTCATTTCAGACAGAAATTATTCCTTTCATCATCATAGCTTACAGTTCTGATCTACATGTATTTTAAATTTTCAGTGTTTTTTGATATTAAAGCATACATTATGTCCCCATGGTGCAAAAACATAACATGCACTGTAACCCCTTTTAAATAAGAAGCTCCCTACACCAATAGATTATATTTTCCAACAGCTTTCACAGCACAATTTCTTTTCTTTGATCCGAATAACTTTTTTTCCCCTCTTTGCAGTCTTCTTAAGATTTTCAACCGCGATGAGCGAAAAGATTTTACACTTTGAATTTTCTTTTTATAGGATTTTCTTTTTGTGATTAGCTTTCAAATTATGTTGCCCCTTTTCCTAATTGATTCTGGTGTCGCTAGGCAGAGCCCCTGACATCAGTCCTGAAGTAAACATCACCATAGTAACAGAGGAACATGATGGTTGCTAGGTAACCTCCATCATGGCTGAATACATCTCACCTATACTAACCTTAGAACCTGATGCAGAGGGCTCCATCTTCCTACGTTTCAGATCTGCAAATCAAAACATTCTTTTTCGTTTATTTACATGAAAGCATTTTTTGTTTCACAAAAAAATGTTTAGATAAACAGCAATAACTTCCACTTCTTTCACTTGTCAGAGTGCTTTCTACTTAAAAAACTGGCTAATTTAATGAAAAACATAATTAAGATGAGTTTTACTGAACAGATTCAAGTTAACCACACTTTTTTTTTCCAGTTTCTAAGACAGCCTATCAGAAATATAGAAGAAATTTATGATCTCATTACCTCTTTCATCAGAGTGCCTGGGTGATGCCTCGGGTGTATGATAGTGAGATCTATGACTGCTGCTGTTTGACGCCCCACTTCCAGCTTCCCATGCATGCTCGTCTCTATGTGATGACTCCTCAGGACTAAAACTTCTCTTCAGCTTCGTACGTTCGTGTTTCTCCTCCTTTCTAGACTCCTTCTCACGCTTCTCTGAAAATGAAAGTACATCCAGAATTTAAGTTATAAGAAACACTAAGCTTGATAATATTTTTCTAAAATAAAATAGCCAATCTTTCTTTGAGATGACATCTGCACAACATCTTCCTTACTTAATTTTTATACATGTACTTTGTCTATCACTGAACATAAATAATTCTTGCTTAACCAGAACTAACCAAAATGATGGATACATGTAAATTTTGCCCTTTCCCATAACTATTTTCATTTGTTTACATGGTCATTATAACATTCAACATGGCAATTTCTTCTATTTTACTCTCTTCAAGTTAATTTCAAAGTAAATACAAAGAAAAGTTAAACTTGTCTATCAAGCCTTTTTCCTTCCTACATGTGAGAATCAACATGAAATTCATGTAATCAAGTGGGAAGTATTTTCCTTACCTTTGACTTCTTCCCTTGCCTTCTCTATCTTTGATTTAATCTTTTCCTCTTTAGTCTTAACTTCATGGTGGTCCTTCTCTTCTTTCACTCTCACATGTCCATCTTTCATCTTTTCTTCTTTCTTTTCCTTTGCTTTCTCTTTCTTTTCTTCCTTTCTTTCAGATTTGTCCACTTTCTCCTCTTTGACCTTGACCTGTGAGGTAGAAGCCTGCCCCTTCTCCTCTTTGACCTTCACAGCTCTCTCATCTTTCCTGCTAGATTTATCTTCCTTTGATTTCTCTGATTTCTCTGGCTTCTCCTCAGACCCTTTAGCACTGTCTGGTTCTACTGACTGCCTCTCTTTCTTGTCTTTTGAACTGCTGGATTTTGCACTGAAATCAATCATTATATAGCCAATGTGTTAGTTACTGAAATTTTGCTTTAACCAGCTTCAGCAACTTACTAATGTTGTTCCCAAATGTTTCTCAGTATTATACAGCACAAAAAAAGCAAAAGGAAAATGTCTTAAATGTCAAAAGTTAAGCTTCCTTAAAAGTTTAAAATCTTAAACTAATGGTGAAGTACAGTTTTTAATTTACCGACCCCCCCCCCCCCTCAAATTTTTTTTACAGATTTATGTAGATCTCAGGACTGGCCCTGGCCAGTCTTGAAAGCCGTAAATATGGCCGGAAAATTAGCAGGCCTGTTGATAGGTGATTGGTCAAAGCAGTAACTAATTTTAAGCTGACACCATTTAAGTGCTCAGAGATTGAAAAGGAGCAATATCAATATAAATATCGATAGTGTTTTTCACAAATACTGAAAACATGAATTGAGGCTGTATGCCTCACTGATTTTGTCATACTTTCCAACAACATCTTTTTTGTCCTGGTCAGATGAAGATTTCTTGGCATCTGTGCTGTTTGTGGCATTGACCTTCTCTGACCTTGACTTTTCACCAGTTCTCTCCCCTTTCTCACTCTTCACCTTCAGTTTGAGTTCCTTGTCCTTAGATGGAGCACTTTCTAAAAATTTATAAAAAAAATAAATAAAAACTATCTAAAAATGTACAGTAATATCAATGGTTCTATAGCACTGTAAGTTGAAGCTGACTTTAGATGGTGCAGTTTCTAAAAATGTCAAGAAATTAAACTAGTTTTATGCAATGCCAATGTAAGCTGAATATATACAACATTCTCACAGCTTTTAAGACAGAAACACAGACTGGGAAACTACATCCTATCAATTCTGGATTAACAACAATTTTCCTAACTCTAACTGTTCCTCTAAAGAATTAGCCTAATTCATGCTAGAAATTGATAATGAAAATCATCCCAGTTTAACAAGTTAAGTTTTTCTATACAAATGATATATGAAGAAAAGTCTTACTTTCTCCATTGACCATCTTGTTCTTATCTTTACTAGCCCCTGCTGAGGAATCCCCTTTACTCCCTGAGCTATCTGCAGAACCTGAGGCTCCAGAATTGCTCCCAGCTGGTGGCCCTGATCCTGGGGCAGCAGCTGCAGAGGCTGCTTGGGCCTTCTTCTGTAATGTGGATTAAAAATATAGCTTAAATAGCTTTTAAAAATCAATAAAAATTTAAAAGGGTCTTATTTCACTTTTAATTGTAACTATGAAAACAGTAAAAACAACAAAATGTTCATGTAATAATACACAACTATCAGAAACTGTTGGTTGTATTTTAATGTTTGAATGCTTCATTTTACCAGATGCTTCGAGGCTCTCACTAAATAAAGGGATTTACATGACTTCATTTTAAAACTTAACAAACAAAAAAATGACAATAAAAATTATATCAAAATCAAAACACATCCCTCATATTGGAAAAAACAACAACTTGAAACCCAAATAAAAATAAACTCTTTAAACCATGATCTATCATCCTACCTTCATGTACCCAGTGTAATTCTCCTGTTAACCCAGAAACAAAATTTTATACACATATATGTCATTATCATTTAAAAGGCCCTCTACAAAATTTCTTACTACAAATCTTTGTGCTTTTCAAATATGAATGACAGGCAAAATATGACTGTTTTCACAAAACAAAAACAACAATAAAATCAATGCTATCTTCAAGACTAATAGTCAATATATGAAAATACATGTTTCTACATAATTTATTGTGGCTTAACACTTTATTCACAATTACTCACTGATAAGTGAGCTTGAAGATCTAGTCAAGGAGAACACTGCTTACCTCTTTATCTCTAAGATGGAACTCTACATCATTAACCCAAGTATTCTTTCTGCTTTTCAGCTGCCCCGAGTATCTGTTGGTATTCAAAATGCAAGTTAATATCTGACTCTTGTCCTGCTAATGTTTACATCAAGAATATCACTGAAGGTGGTTGAACTAATAAGGCTATCTAAACAAAATGCTTCTATGTGACTGCAATAAGTTTCCAACATGATTAAATGCATGTCTGCTTACATGTATGTCTGTTTAAAAAATGTCAACAGTGTTTTGGTTCAGTGTTAAGGCATAATACATGTACCCATTATGTTTCAACACTAGACCACAAACCTCTGTGACCAGATGTCAGTTGTCTTATACACCATGATACAACAGTAGTGAGTACTAACACAATAAATCTTAATAAATGAAAGGAACCAGAAGTCAGAATTCTGTATTTTTCCACCAAAACTATTGGTTACAATTGAACATATGTCTGATATTCCTGTTTTTAATACTAACCCCATAGCTAAAGCAAACAGGTCTGGTCTCTTTTCTTTCTCTTCTTGTTTCAGTCTGTCTACACGTCTCTCAAGAGGGGAACCAAACTGTATGATACGTGGATAATGTGGCAAGATCTGAAAATAATGTGAATAAAAGTTTATGATACCTGAATCACTTTTACACTAGTTCATTGTTTGTCTCCACAGTTTTGTTAATAAATGTATGGGGGGGGCATTAATCCAGTGACCTATAAGTTGGTCAGGTGGGTAGAGCTCATCAAGGTGCATGCACCTGTGAAGTTCGGAGGCTGCAGTTGGAAGGATTTCCGTTTTATCGTCAAGGTTAAAGTTTGGTGACAAACAAACAGACTAAAACCGTATGCTCCCTCCAGGGGCATAGAAATTGGAATCATTTGCTTTTCCAAGATTCCCTCTCCCAAATTCATTTTCCTTTACAAAATTTGTAACCATAAATACACCAAAATATGTGAATACATTTACCTTTGTCAAGACAATGAGAGCATTCCTGATCTGTATATAGTTGCCTGACTCTATACATGCCACCATTGACTTGGTGATCCTAAAGTGCCATTTGTGACACACATGGCGGTAGTTCTCAAAGTCCAACTGGTCTGCCTTACTGTTACTGTTCTCACCCTTCCTGAACACTGTTACAAACCCTGGATAGGCACCACACTCCTGAAAACATAATAAGTCTAAATGTGGGACCTGATTGATAATAAATCAGTCAATAAATGCAACTCATGCAGCTATCATAAGCAAATTGATGCCTATTATACACTCCTGACACTTATACTCCACCTTTTTACAAAGCATTTAACTTCAACTGATGAAGATCTTTTAATCCAAGGGAACCTTTCCATACACTTACATTGGCAGTTACTAAACACATTTTATCTATGCCATCTCTCTCATATAAAACAAAGAATCTGGGGCCCTCACTGCATATGAAATCCTGCATGTGCTTAGGATTCCTATTAAATGACACAGACAGCTTGACACTGAAGCCTTCATTTGAAAATTTATTTTATTTGCAACCACCTTAATTTGGTAACTATGCACTAAGGGAAAAAACAAATAGTGACAGTTAAATAACATAAATTTTGTAAACACTAATACTGAAATGGTTCAGAAGGCTCATACCTTATCATAGCACTGTTGATTACTGTGCCATTTCATGACAGTGTCTAGGGCAGCACACAGGAATCTACCATAGCGGTGAGCTTCATTCTCTGTACACGATGTCACAGTGTAAGATATATCACAGAATATCTGAAATATAAATGAAAGAACTGACATCTAAACAAGAAATGGAAAACTAGATGGTTACTTCATGCAAAAACATTCCCATGCACTTTCTAATGCCTCCAAGTACAGCTTTTCCATATATAGAATTACATGTATTTCAAAATGTTTCTCCCATTATGCAGTAAAAAGAAGCCATACTGCTTCAAACTTCATAAAAGTAGATGAATACCTATAGACTTTGATGAGAAAAAAATTGACTTTCAGTAACCTTGACTATTTGTTGGCCAGATTCGTACATGTACTGCAATATTAATGTTTTACTGAAAAGAACATTTCAACAAATTATGTTATGCAATAATTTGGAAGATACCGCACTGAGAAGAGAAGACATTTTTCTCAAGAAGGCAATACTTACTCTATCGTAACAGATGAGAGTTGAGAAGTTGGGTGTTTTCAGACTATGGAGTATATGTATAAACTCGGCACAATAAATGGCATCACTGGCAGTGAAACAAACACGTGGAAATACACACAGCTGTAGAAACTGAGTGATAGTTTCATTCTTAGTCGATTCTGAAAAAATATACGGCAACAACTTACCCACAATGTTAGAATAGTCAATTCAAACTCTACTTTTAAGGAATTTCTTTTATTATTTTAACCATTTACAGAGACTATTTTCAGAGGCATATCACCCTGATGGTTTATCTAGAATTTTACAAAATGCCTAAGTTACTTGAAAAAGTCAATATGAAGTTTTTACTTAGACTTCTATACTTTTCTCAAAGCAGAGTCTGAATAAACATTTTTTGAAGAAGTAGAAATTCAATCAACGCAAAACTTAAATGACCAAATTATAAACTTACTTGAGACAAACCATGCTTCCTTCTGGCTTTTCAATCTAGCCATGATCCTTTGAAAATGCTCAGTCTGTTTCTTCTCTTCATCCTTGAGTTTCTCTATCAGCTGATTGCAACGTTCTTTCTCCTTCTTTCTCTTGCTTTGAGGCTGAAGAGTAAAACGGCTGAATGTACAAAAATAACAAAGAACATCTGGTACAACTCTTAATGTGATGCACTTTGCAAGATAAACTTAAACTTTGCTTTTGTGTCACTTGGGTGTACCCTGTTGTTTCTTTTTCTCAATAAATTCAATGTATTTCTGATCTATGTGCATAGCAAAATTTGAGATTACTGCAATCCCTTCTCTAAAATGCTAGTTTTGAAGTGTGTGAAGCTATGGAATAAAATGCTTTCATTTCAAATGTTGCTTACAGTTAAATTTCAGACTTCTTCCTTAAAACGGCTAATTAATGCAGACTAACAAAGTTTTTATAAACAGTGTAATTCACAACAGATTTACCAAGTCTTTGTTATCCTCTGCAGCTTGCGCCTGCGCCTGCAACTGGGATATCTGCTTCTCATATGCTGAAGTTGGTACATGGATGTCATACATAGACAGTGACCAGAATGTCACGTAAAATGTTGGACTGGAAAAGAAATTTATTATACAGCATTCACACACAGAGACAACATACTGCGCAAGTCAAATGTTTTTGAGTAATGAACCAAACTGTGTATGTTAACAAGTCTGAATTCTATCAAACTTGGAATGGCAGTATGTGACATCAATAAAATGCAAAAAGCATCTACTTTTCTGGAAAAAATACTTCTTCAGACAGAAAAGAAGGTTGAAGTTTACATCACACTTACTTCATGTAAGACCAGCTCACATTAAAATGATGGTTCCCACCAAGACAAGAACAACAATCTTTGTTGTCCCCCAACTTACGTATAGTAACAGTATGCATATGTGAGATAACGGCAGTTTAACATCCCTGTCAACAATTAAGGTCAATAATAGCCTGACCTGGCAATGAACCACAATCTCTTGATTTCAATTCAGACATGCTACCACAAGGTCACCAACGACAGGCAAATGGCAACAGATATAGCAAATGGTTTAACCACAAAAGTCAGGGAAGATTTAACAAATATATCTTTCACTGAAAAAAATTTCTTTACCTGAGATCTTCCCATATTTTCTGTGTCTGTAATGGACGTATATTCTCTACTACTGGTCCCATAACTGTCTCTGAAGCCTCTATGTACTTTTGAGTCTACAATAAAAAGAAGTGTGATGTATACACTTCAACTGGAAACTCTTTTTATGCAACTTTCTATTTTGGTTTTTATATCTTATTATTCAACTGTGTTGGGAGATGTGAAAGCATACGATTAATGCTTGTGATTATTAATATAAAGTTATATAATTAATTCCATCACTTCAGAAAAGCTATTTGATACAGAATATCAGGTAACAGCTCAATATTGACTGCATGAAATAACCTAACAGATGTTCAGTTACTAGTCTGAATATATATTCTCCCTTATTTCTATAAAATATCTAATCTGACAGTAAGGGACTAACCCTTAAAAAATACAGATATTGTTCTTTAAAGACTTTATTCTATAAATACCTTTGTTGCACTTGAAACTTTCTTGTCCTTTTCACTTTTCTCTGCTTTGCGTAGCTCATCAAACTTGGCCTGCAGTTATTTATATGACATAAGTCATTAAATTTTTAAACTTGATAATTTCATAAGAATTTCATTTATGTTCTTCCTGAAGTAGCTGTCAGAAAGGTTTCATCCTATCCACCCTATGCTTTTTTACTCTACTCATATATGTTACCAAATCAAATTCCATTGAGTTAAACAGTGTAATAACTATAATCACTCCACTCCTAACAGGAAACATATCCCACAAAAAAGAGAACCATTCCAGTTTATCTTATTAACTTGAGGCAGAAATTTAGTCCCTTCACTTACCTGCTATTAGTATAATATGCCAAGGTTCGTGTACTTACATTTATATCGTAGCTGTATAGTGGACGAGACAGAAAAAAGGCTGCATCTGGGGGTACATGGAACTCGGAAACCATTTTCTCTATAGGGGGAAGTCTCTTCACAAACTCTTCTGTACTCAACTGCATGGACAGGAAGCTGCCAAACTGTACTAAAGTATCCTGGCACTGAAAATACAGGAAAATATATCTAAATACATGTACAATCTGATTAAGCTAACAGATGTATGAAATACAAGAAATCGTAAGTCATTGTAAGACAAGAAAAACCTTTGTCATGTCAACATCACAAATGGTACAATTTAGGTATTTACACAAATTTATCCACTGTATCAACTTCTCAAGTTACTTACCTCTCATTTTTAAAATACTAATGTGAAAGCTTGGCATGTAAGATTAAGAACAATTTTTATGTATTACTTCACTGCTATATGTTTGCTGACAAACCTGACAGTCTTCTTATGATTTTAACAGGAATGACCATTGATTCTAAATTATACAGCAAATCATTTTGCATTTATTTAGTGAACTAGATTTATCCTTATTACAAAGCTTACATCAACAATCAAGCTTCCTTTTGAAGATGAAAATTTTAATATCATGGAAAATATGTTACTCAGCTGTCATTTTTTTGGTTTTGATTGAGGTTTAACGCCAGTTCAACAGCTAAGGTCATATCCCGGTGGTCAGTCCACCTAACCAGTGTTCCTGGGTATCCAACCAGTTTACTAACCAATTTCTTCGCAAGTGACTGACTACTTCCTCACTTGCTTCAGAGGTGAGGGACAAATGACCTATAGATCAATTATCACGGAGAAATTTCCCTGGCCCTGATGGGGACTGAACCAGGATCGTCAAGATTGACAATCCGTTGCTCTACCTATTGAGCTAGCCGGGCCAGCTACTCAGCTGTCAAATGATAAGTCATAGTGAACTGTTGTACCTGATCATAAAGTTTCCCATAATGTTTCAGATGTCTGGCTGTGCCTTCCTTGTATATGACTGCATCTCTCTGTTGTGAGATCAGCAAACACAGGGCCAAGGCCAGGTCATGTTCCAACACTGTATCCTTCAAACGATTAGATGACTTCTTTGTGTTCCTCACTTGAGTGAAGTATCCTCCCTGAAAAGTTATGTCATTTTCTTTTTCAGTGAATAAAATCATTTTTTGCATCCTAAATTAATAGCAGTGAATTCCTCCGCTAAGCAAATGGTTTCCATTGCGTATTTCAGTGTATACTGAAATTGTGCTAAGCCTAATTACAATTTTAGCACCATCTAAATTTTTAGCAACTTTTCATAAGGCAATTACAGGAGTAAACATACTGCATACCTCTTGTCTGAGGAGTTCACCCCCTGACATGGCCTCCAGCTGGTCCATGGTGATCTCCTCAGAGATTTCTATACCTGACATCTTCTGTACTATTTCTCTCATCAGTAACAAATCAACACTGAAATGATTACCAACATCAACATAATATGCATATTGTTAATTAATTCATGTTAATTAAACTGTCAAACTTAAAACACCAGCTTCACATCTCTGGCTATCTAGATTTTTACCAGTAAATGATATTATATGATATTACACACACCCCACGTACTATGAGTAAGATGATGCCCTTGATGTCAAAATGTTTATTTTCACTCTGACATCATCATCTTCACATAAATTCTCTGACAGATCATTGGTACTGAAAAACAGTGCAACTGGAAATGTTTATGTTATAAAGCTAGTCAAGCAATAAATACAACATGAAAAAGAATCATTCAGCCAAACTGTACCTCCAACACATGAAAGATATTTTTATCGTTTACCTTTTTCCAGCTTTGAGCTGATTGGTGACATATTGCATTAACCCTGCTAGATCTACTTGGTACTTCTTACATATAGAGCCTGCAAAGTTGGCCAGACCTGTAATATACATGAATTATCTCATTTACATAAATTATCTGTAACTGGTACCGTAGAAGAAAGGGACATGTAAGTGATATTACTTCTGTAGAATCTATCAAGTACCTTTTTTAAGGTGAAATGAATTCTGATAAAATGCCAATAAAATGGTTTAAATTTGTTTTTCTGTGGATTTTGCCATTAAAACTTGATTAGATATTCAGTCAAAACAAACGTCTACATTTCTAGCTAGGCAATACAATAGGATATGATAGGATCTGATTTTTCAAGAAACAGAATATTTTTTTGGATTCGAAAACCTTCAAATTCCGCAGCCAATTTTTAAGCATACTCCAGTTTCTGGCTCTTTTCTTTTATTTGCCTTTCTAAGCATTTCCGTATAATGTATACATGTATGTATCTACAATCATTAATCAGCTATTTATAAACTTACTCTGAAGCCAAGTCGACAGACTGGTTTCATCCACTTTCATCTTTTCTCTCTCTGGACTTCCTACAGCCTCTATCACACAGACTGTGTACTCAAGTTAAGGATTAAACTTACTTTAAGGGATACTAAAGAACTTCTTTCATTATATGTCAAATCAGAAAAGATAAATCAGACATGCAGCGGGGTTATTTTGTTTTGTGGATTTTTACATGCTAGTGCTTATGAATACCTATGAGAAAACATCTGTCTACCATAAAGCACAAATGTTTTGAATATAATTAAAATATTAATATTATTACAGGGAGTCCACTTGGACATCTATACATGTATGTAAAACAAGTTTAAGCAGATAAACACATGATTATAAAAGGATTGTTTAAGATTAAATCAGCTTTAGAGAGTCAAGTTTACCAAAAAGAATCATTACCATTCACACACACAAGCCTATGGCCTTTTAATCATGTGTGTTACAAACTCAAATCTGTCCTTTTTTTTCTTAAACTGACTTTTTTAAACTCGTATTAAAGGATACAGACAAGAATGTCGTATGAGAGATTGGTGAGGTACTTGAGTGAGTCAACAACCGGTCCTATAAGATTATCATACTTCTCAATCTGTCTTATAACCTGAAAGAAAAGATACAAATTAATAGCATTAATGCATCAAGTCTGATGTCAACCATTCTATGAATTCTTCTTTGTTTTTGAAGGGTAATGTCAAAAGTCATCCATCTTAATTAAGGTGCCACATAAAATCTTATTTTTTTTTTCAATTTTAACGAGAAGTTTATTTCTTATCCTATCTCATACCATGCAATAAAACTTCCATACTCACTTCAATTCCAGTCATTCTTTATTAATAAATTAATGGGCTATCATCATAAATTTCATGAGATTTAAGCTGCAGAAAAAAATTTAGTTATATACTGTCAAATGCAAAATAAATACATGCATGTTATATGTCTAACTTTAAAATCTGATGTTTGCAATCTGAATCAAATTAACTGTAGTAGCAAGGACTTACATATTCGAAGAGTACCCCTGGATTACTATGGCTTAGTTTTCCCAGTTGTCTTCCCGATTGTTTCACATTCTCCTTTGCTAATCTCCTGAAAGAATCATTGCAAAACATGCTATATTATTTTACCAGACAGGAAGGAACAAGAATGCCTATCACTGAGTTTATAAGTTAATTTCTCCAATTCTTTGTTTATTCCTTTCAACAGCTGTTCTTTACAATGGTAAAATGTATGACTTGATTCTGCTATTAGAAATCGTTCACTCAGTTCTTAGGTCTCAAACAACTAAATTAACTTCCCATTCAATGGAATTACCAGGATGTCATATACACAACAATAATACTTCAACTGTACAGTTTCTTTTAACCTTTACTACCTCTGACTGACTGATCAAAAGAGAAGTATAAGACTGATTTAGCTCTAAACAAACAGCCAAAATTAGATATAGAGCCATACAATATGATTGTATGTGTTTTAAGGCCTCAAAAAAAAAAAGATTCTCTGAGCCTCAGTTCAAACATTCCAACCAAAAACCATACAGATGGGAGTAATATGTAGTTACAAAATTCAGCTGAACCTTACAGATAGGGTAGGTTAGACTGTTAATGAAACAGTCTTTGACAAAATAAACAGAAATGTATAAACTCATTTCCTACAGAAGACTTACTTCATGATATACTTGGCTTTTTCGAGACAGTCTGCCTTGACCTTGATCAGGCTGGGGTGAACACTGTACATCTCGTTCTTCCAGTTTCCATACATACGATACCTAACAGAATGTACAAGAGATCTGTGAAACAACCATGACAAACTAGAAAATTGTAATTATGATATAGGGATTATTCTAGCGCGGAACAGAAGGGTGCTCCGCCCTGCCCTTTTTAAACCCCGCCCTTTTGCCCGTCAAATGCCTTTTAACAGTGCCCTTTTGCCCTTTTTTGGACCGCCCATTCACTTTTTGTTCGAAATGTGAACAATCAATCAAAGTCATTCACTGTTAGATTCGTCGCTGCTGTCCCGATGTGACACGGTTACGCTAATTGATCGTATATTGCAACTACCGACATAGCGCGCGTATGTAATTGATTGGGAATACACAGGTTTGGTATCAGTTAATTTGGCAACTAACACGATCTATTAAACGTATATAGCCCCTTTGATTATGGCCCTAATGATGGTTTGATTTTCACAGGTTTTTGAACAATTTTTTTTTTATTAGCGCTATGGTTGTACTTTTCCAACAAACTGTTATTTACTTGAAAGTACACGCAATTAGATTAAGCGTAATCGCTATTACATGTAAGTTATTCGCACATATCATTATAGTTTCTTTTTTGGTAATTTCTTAATTCCAAGTAGTTTCATTCTCTTACACATCGAAGTTAATGTAACATTGCAAAAATGCCATCCCTGAAGCATAAATTAGCTGATCTAAAAAAAGAACGTGCACAAATTAGCAAAATGAATCATAATATTGCTTCGTTTATGGTTGCCCGTGAAAGGTAATGTGCTTAGATTGCTTTAAAAAATTTATGTGTTCTTATTACGGATATTAGCTTTGCCAACTTTGTCTTTACATTGCAAAGTCGAATATCTGCGTCGTAAAAAGTGTATGTTATTTTGGACACCTTTTTTCGGATACGTTTTTTTTTTTTGAGAATTCAAGCACATTTTAATCTAATATATGATAAGATTTAACTTAATTTAAGACTATGTCTGGCTCCTGTGAGCACCAGGTGTTCATGAAAACATGTTGTAGTTGATGCTGTTTCAAAGCATGTATGGATGTTGACAGTCATGAGTGAATATGTTGATATGATCTGATATGACATGGTCACCATAATTGACTATGTCTGGCTCCTGTGGATTTCATGAAAATGTTGATGTTTTTACCATATCATATCATTAAAACTGTTGAAAGTATTCAAATGTTTACAATAAAATAACAATAGACATATAATTATTGCTTTGTTTCGCTGTAGATAACTTTATAATAATATTTACAGTTATTATACAGTTATTACTGTTAAAGTAACGATTCAGCGTAACAGTAAAACTGTCTCTTATTTACCATGCCCGACGCGCAGAAAGCACCCTGCCCCTTTTTTGTGCCCCCTTTTGAGCTCTAGAATAATCCCTATGATACTTAACCATGCAAGAATAAAACTCAAATATTTCCAATGCACAATGCCTATTTCTCTTTAAAACAACTTGACAAAATCCTATTCTTCTTCAACCGAGCCATTAAGGAGTTTTTACAAAACCCCAATGCAATTGCTCCAGACACTCACACATTTTCTTATGCATTGAACTAAAATGATAAATGCACTTAGCCCCGAAGCGAATTGGGAAACACTTCAAATACAAACTTCGTAGAACTTACCAGAAAATCTTGAACAGTCCCCCTATTTCTTTGATTATCAACACTCAAAGGCTGGTACTTAAGACCAAACTTTCAGCTCATCAATCATGAAGTCAATGCACTTACCTAAGTTCATAAGGGAACATTTTGACCAGCCCCCACACTTCCTCAGATATACAACAGTTACAATTCAGGAATGATAAGCTGGGAATTATCACTTCATCTAGAATGCTCAACAAACCAAAGTACATGATGTTATCCTCCACACTCAATGTCCCCTGATTTCTCTGAAAAAAGGGTGAAATGAAATGCTTATTCTGATATTTGACAGAAAAAGAGAGACAAATGTAATTTGATGCTTAAATTTCTATAAATGGATGCATTTCACAAAGTGAAAAAATTTAAGTTACCAGTCATATTTACGAAGTCCAGTATCAAAGTGCTTGATATCTTTATAAGATTAGTATTATTTGATACAATTAACTTAAATTTATTTCAACTGAATGATATTTCTTGGTTTATGTGTAAATTAGTTTAACATACTCTGTCAAAGTCATATCATACAAGCAGTTTTCTTAACCAAGGTTCCTGGAAAGGACCAGTGCTAGACTTCCATTCTCTATAAGAAACTGCCAACATTCTCACACAGATGGTGCTGGTCAGTATCAGGGCTGGACCCATGACCATCAATTAAGGAGTGGTTAAATAACTTGAAATCTGAGACAGGTCATAACATTTCTAGAATTTTGCCAAGTTACTTATTTGTTTTCCTAAGGTGCTCAGGATTTTTAACTCTAAGAACTTGGCCAGATGCATCTGTTGCAAATCAAGCTTGGTATGTATGTTCAGTACAAACACAACATGTCTTCACCTTGTTCATGTAGCACTTGCCAAGTCTGACAAGTTTTACAATGAGTACAGGATCACTGGCTGCGTATGGACCCAGGTAGGTGACCATAGGAAATACAAGGTCATACACATCTTTGTATGTAGCTGCTAGCTGTACATCTACTCCAAGATCAGCTGGCTTTCCACATTTAGCGGCTAACTTTGTACTCATACCACTGTTTCTGAAAAAAAAAAACACACACACAAATACTCAATGAAACAAAAAGATCTATTTTCTTCAGGAATATGTTTTTTTGTTGTTTTTGTTTTTTCAATAACTGCATGCTAACTGAAGCTATAAATTCTGTGTCATGTGGGAATGATTTTAACCAGCTATAAAATATTAAGTATGTCACATTGTATCTCCAGTCTGCTGGAATAAACAAGATGCAACCCTACTATCACAATGCTAACTCTGACTTCAAGTCCACTAAGAACACTTACTTCCTGTAAACAGGATCCATGACGGTGTGTATGAGGGCACACAGGGCAGCAGCCACAGGCTTACATGTGGTACCAAAAAACTCTGGCAGTCTGTCCAGGATAGATTTAGACTTCTCCCAGGCTCCAATACTCAGCAATGCCTCAACTAAGCCCAGCTTTTGATTGTTCTTGTGCTGGTAAGAAAGGGAAGTGTAAAGTAAGCACATTTATGCAAAACAAGAACATGGCACACACTGACATAATAATTATTCAATATTACAGATGAATTACAGATGGGGAACAAAATAATAATGACTCAACTACCTGAACTGTGTAAAAACAAACCAATCAAAATTATCCTTGGAAACTGGAACATCATATATAAAATAAAGCCTGTACAAGAACTGATAAGAGAACACTATCAAATCTCACAGGATCAATCTTGATAGTATCTTCTTCCTTCTTCTTGTCATCATTAGCCTTGTCTGACAGGTTGACCACCATCAGTTTCCTAGCATACTGCTTCGCGTCACTCATCTCTTTCTTACTATGCTCTGTGATTGTACTGTCAGGTGGATACAACTGAAAGAAGATGTTTATTTTCAATATTAACCACTGTGAGCTGACCAAACAAAATTTCTTTAACACTTCAAACCGGACAACAGCAAATTTTTTTACGAAGGAAAATAAAAACAAAACTGTAACTCTGAGGTGCAAGCACTTATGTTAAAATAAGACTTTTTCTTTAACTGGTCGAAAGATTTTGTCTTCAAAAATAATATGGGTCATGAAGAATAACCATAAGGCATCAAATGTTAGCCAATTACGAATGCTAAAGGAATCTTACATGTGGGTATAATATATCTAACTGAACCAATTCATTCTTCATCAACAATGCTGCTAGTTTGAACAAGGAGGCTGGAGTATCATCGTCCTAGGTAAAAAAGAAACAAGTGATCTTTACACAATGATGTTATAACAACCAGACATGAAGTTATTGAACTGGTGAACTGTTTTTGAATATCTGATTTATACTGATGTCTGTCTTTTGATAGCGCTAAAAATCAAAGCAAGTGACACTGGTTATTCAGCTGTTTATGAGCAATGAAAAAAAACAAAATGCTTCAAAACTCACACTGAAGTGCTAGAAAACTAATTTTACTGTATTAATTATTCAAACAAAATATGTTGAATGATAAAATATGAAGTCAAATGGCTACTTTTAAAGGATGGAAAAAAGATAAAGTTATAATCAACACAAAAAAACGGAAACTTAATATTACTCCAGTATAATTATAAATACCTTGAAGAACTGAAACTTGAAGCCGAGGCAGTGACATAGCGTAACATTGTCCTTCACATATGACTGTATTAATGGCACATAGAACTCCTCTAGTTCTGGACGGTTTTCAAATGACTCCAGTAAAATATCTATCACCCTGTTTGGATCCAAATTGAAACAGCCTGAAAGCAAAATGCTTATTTCAACAAACTGCATATGAGAACTTTATATTATAAGAAATGTAATGTACAGTGAGTATTTGTTCTTTCCCATTATTCTTTATTCCTGTAAAGTATGAACGAAATTATCGAACTGCTTGAAAAACTAGACTGTATCAATCTAAATATTCTTTCCTGCTTATGCAGATTTTTGGGTGTCACATGTCATTCACAATTGTTACTTAACTAAGGTTGAATGCCAAAATGTGTTATCTAGTCCTTTATTTTGAAGCACTTATGACTGTTTTACATTCACTCCCTCAGACACAAAACAAAAATTGGGGGTAATAAAGGTTACCCAATATCTAGAAACCATGTTTCTTATACAAGTTGTCTAATACAATACTGCATTTATGTTGCAGCTATCTATTCTTAGTTTTCATATGAAAAACTAATTTACACAATTACATTGGAAAATGATTTGGTTTTAGTTTGGTTTTATTTGGGTTTAACGCCAATTTAACAGCTAAGGTCATATCCCCGCGGTCAGTCTACCTAATCAGTAATCCTGGGTGTCCAACCAGTTAACTAACCAATTTCTCTGCAAGTGACTGACTTATTCCTCACTTGCTTCAGAGGTGAGGGACAAATGACCTATAGATCAATTATCGGAGAAATTCTGCAGGCCCTGATGGGGACTGAACAGGGATTGTCAAGATTAACAATCTGATGCTTTACCGATTGAGCTAGCCTAGCCAGCATTTTGGAAAATGAAGAAATCACAACCAAAGCCAAAATACTCTTATAGTCTTACCAATTAAGGATTTGATATTCTGTAACACAGCTTCTGGTGTAAGTTTATCTGTAATCTCTTGGTTGAGTTCTGTGACCAGCTTGGAGTATCCTTCACTTTCTTCTCTTAGTAGATTAAACTTCTGTTGTTTATAACTGAATCAAAGACATTTTTTCTTTAAAAAGAAAAAATTTATGCAGCATAATTCTTCACATTTAACATACATGTAATATCCTTTATAATTTTCCAGTCAGGTGTGGCTTTAATTTGGTTCCACAAGTATTAAAACTGTCTTATAGAACAGTAACTATACTCTGTATTAGAAATGGACATATAAACTCAAAAACCCATTTATCCTACTTAACAGATTTAGTTTAATTGAGTTTAACCCTCCCTTACAGTCAAAGTCTTATAGGGCAGACAGTTAACCTCACCATCATTCCTTGGACTCGCACAAGACTTATATCCTCTGTAGACTGCCAACTTTTTCACATAAATGGAAATGGTTGGCAGTGGGACTTGAACCCATGACCATTTATCAGTGAGAAATTAGCGACTTTAACCATTTGACCATGCAGACAAGTCTACTTATTTAAAATCATCTGGTTCTGTCAAGCTCATACAGATCCAAAATAACTTAAACTAAGCTGTCTTACTCTTAGCTATTTAATGTTTTTAAAACCCCTCAATAAATTTACCTACACTTTTACACTTGTCTGACAAGATCTAGACATGACTGGTTGCAGAGACGTCTAGAAAGTCAATACTAGTTATCACCACATTCAAATACTTACTACAGTCTTGTCTTTATCTTCACATGTTTCTGTGTAAACACAGTCTTATTTGGAACAAGTCCTGCATTCTCAAGTGTGTCATGGTCCAGTCGTGACTTCAGTAGAGATTCACAATCATATGTCTAAATAAAGAAAATAGAAAACAAACTATGGGCAATACAACTCACTGGGACAGTCATTGGCTTATCTTAATGTAATTGATGAGAATGTTTATGAATAATTCTTTAATGATGACATACATGTACAATGAAAATTTATACACCAATGTGCATAATCACTGGCACTTTCATAAGTTGCTAATCACTAATATCAGTAATAACGGATTACCCAATCTTCATCACAAATCTGAACAACAAATAGTAAATTCAAATAAACTAAGTATTGTTGACTTAAGATTTCTAAACCCTGAGGCAAGTATAAACTGAATCATTGTGAACCACAGTTGGAGACTCCTTGAAGTTTTGCTGAATAATTTTAACATACCAGTGAAACTGTCTGAACTAAAGTGTAAAATCTGTCTCTTGCTCCTTTTACTTCATCGACACAGTTTAGTTCAACATCTGGAATAAATATATATGTGGCAATGTGATTCTAATGAAAACAGATTTACTAAACTCAGAAAATACTCTACATTATTCGAGCAAAATGTTTCAAAATTTTTGCAACCAAAAAAAAGCTGCTAATACTAAACCAAATGATCTTTCATCCACAGACACATGCACTTAATTATACCCTTACTTAAGCTGCTAAGACCACCTAATCAAAACCATCCTAACCATGAGCTAGTTGGTTCAAAATATCAATAACTTACACACACACACTTAAGGGCATAGCAGTGAATGAATGCTAGACGAGCTACCTAAATTCTTACCTATAAGTCCAAGCACATCACAGACAAAGGACACAAAGTCAGGATACTGATCCTGAAAACAGCAGATTTATATTAATACATTTTTCAGCTCAAATACATATTAGGAAACTTTGTAACAGTTTTTATAACATACTGCATTTATCCTTCTATCACAAGGCTAATGAATAATTATATAAATGTTATATAGACAATTTGTGTCAAATTAACATCAATAATATCACAAAATTGCATAGTGGTTATACCTTGAGGTCTGTAAAGGTATGTAGAGCTTGTTCTTGCTTCAGGTTACCCCTGACAACATGTAGGCAAACATCATACACAGCCTGCCTGAAATCATGGCTTCCCAGACTGGCTAGCACAGTTTTATCACCAACTCCATGACAGTAACGGAGACTAAAATATCAAAATGTCATGATTATCATATCCATTAACTATTTCAAAAGAAATCTAAATGCACCAAGTACTACCAAGGATTTCAAGATATTGCACGCAAAAACTCTAATGTGTTACAGAAGTTTGTCAGCTCTATTTAATTAAGCATTTCATTTCATATTGATCATAGAGTTAGCTATTGCAACTTTTATGAACATTCCCTTACTCCATAATGTTCAGACCAATAATCAGATTGGGCACAAGTGGATTATCAATCTGCACTACTCCTCACTATTCTAACAAAAAGAAACTTTCACTTGTTTTCAGGCCTAAACTAGAATTTTACATTATAAAAATTCTGTATGTAAACACAAAGCACACCAGACAATCTTCGGTGCACAAAATGATTTTTTGTAACTCTATCGATTTCTTATTGAAAAAGACCATTTTACCTTTCAGGTGACGGATTGTTGATCTGCGAGAGAGCATAAAACAGGTGCACAATGACGTAGACTAATATCCTACTATTGTTCTAATATAACCCTGAATTCACATGATTTAACTTGGGAGCAGTGCATATTATCTGCTATCAAAATAATCTATATGAATCCATAAAAACTCTGGCTCAATTTTTTTTCATGGTCAACGTAACACAACCATTTACAAGCATAAAGGAAAAATGTCTTTTGTTAATAAATGTGGTATCTCAGCAAGTCCTTCAGAAGTTTTCAGAAAGGAGATCCTTGACCCTGTTATTAACTTTAATTAAAATACATTATTTACCAATTCAAATCAAAAACAAGTCTGATAACTTGCTAAATGTTCCTGAATTGGCTTCTATCAATAAATGTACATGTGAAATGTGTGGAACATAGTCAATGCTCACATGTTCCTTCTATCTTAATAAAAGGGGTGGTTTAGAGAATAAGGGATGTGAAGAGGATTTCAAACTATATGTACCAGAGTCTTTATGCACCTGGTCTTCATGTGCCACTGTCTTAACAAGACGTTATGTGCCACTATTATGTTAGGGTCATCATGTTTTGATTTATTTGACAATTAATTCAAAATATAAGGGATAATATGATGCCTTATACGCCACTATTATCTTAGCATGTTTTATCGTCAACTTCATTCAAGGTCCAACTATAGCTTTACACACCAACTCACTATACAATAAGTACTATACAATCAATAGTGAAACATCACGTCTTGGAAGTGGCACATGAAGGCTGTAGCACATTAAGACAATTGAGCATAACTTCCTCCATCCAAACTGCAACAACAAACCACATTCTTTGCCAAAAATAATAGTTTGTTTCTTTGATAATTGCAGCCAAAAGATTATAAAGAAAAGTCTTTATGTGACTGATAAATTCAGGAATTCTGTCAATTTGACTTATAAGATATATACAAGCCGTGAAAATAAACAAGAATGAACTGTCTTGACTTCATCTAAAACGATGTTTATTGAAGATCCGAATTTCTCAAAATGAAAAAAAAACTAGATCTAGTTTTCAACCCTTCTAACAAGAAAACTAAATAAATTTAGACAACAGTTGACCAATTAACAGATGAAAAATTATAGAAAAGAATATTAATGTCAGCTTTTAATGTTAAACTTGACATACAATTCTTGTTTTCCGGACTTTTCCCAAGATTTACACTGTTCTGCCGTCACACACGACGCCGCCATTTTTTCCACTATGACGTAAATCATAAAACGAAATATTTTATCATTCTTAATTTCATACCATTTTTCAAAATATTTGAACATTGCATATCTTTGTTGAATATAAGTTAGATGTGTTCAGGAAAAAGATATAATTTTTTTTGGTAAAATATAAAAACATGATTTCGTCTAAATAAACTTTATAATTCTTATAAAAATGGCGGCGCCCAGTTCAACGTTACCCAAAGAAAAGAAAAAGTTGTGTAAAAAAATAAACAGGCTCAGAGAGAGCTTGTTGAAAAAAGAAAATATAATATCAATTGATTCCCCAACATTGGTAATTAATTTCATAGTTAGCATTCTTATAAAGAAAAGTCACTTCGGATTTATAATATGATTTCGCGACATGTGATTATATTGCCAAGGTCGAAATCTATCTATTTGAAAGGTTGAAAGACGTTCTTGCGATGTTTCATAATCCATATGCTTATTTAAGCGGAACGACGAATTTTACCTAGAAATACGTCCACTTCTAGTCTTTCATCAGTATGCAGTTGGCATTATCCTGTAGGTTACATACAACTAAATTAAATCATAGAGTGTCTCCTTGTAACATCAAGTCCCAGTATCAAAAATAACCTCCAGAAGATGTTGTCTTTGCTGATTGCTGAAAAGAATCAATCATGAGAGACAATTTCATTCAGTTTTTTTTTCATAGCCTGACCATTCAACTTTAGAGATATTTTGGTATATCATCTTGAGAGACATTACTCCAGTAAATTCAATATTTTATATTATAATCTATCTAAATTTCCTGTTTATTTTATAATGACCAAAAAAAGGCAGAGAATTAACTGGCACACTTATTATTTTTTTTTCATTTAGTCCTTCAATACATCTGGTTTTCAAGTATAATGATTTTCAGAACAAAGTTTCCATTTTTAGCTTGTCTGTTTTCGGAGAAAAGGTCGAGCTATTATGGTCACTGAGAGGTTGTTGTGGGTGTTGGTGATGTTGTGCAGAAACTTAAATGTAGCTAATTGTTCAACAACCTTAAGAGTTAGAGTTTTTATATTTGGTGTTTACCATTGTTTAGTAGACATCTACCTTGTTGGCTTATATATAGTTATATAGGAAAAACTTTGAAAATCTTCTCTGAAACCACTTTATACAGAGCTTTGTTATTTGATATATGAGACATCCTCTGGTAGACCTCTACCAAGATTATTCATATGTGTCCCTGGGGTGAAAATTAGCCTGGGCCCAGGGGGTCACTTGGTTTTGGATAGGCTTATATAGCAAAAAAAAACTAATGGGAGCACAAAGTATAGAACTTAGCTATTTACTTACATGGGATGGGAAGTTACTCCTGCACCCCCCCCCCATTTCCTGGCACCAGATGCCTCCCCCACTAAAAAAAAATATAATTCACCTCTCTTTTTTTGTTTTCTTTTTCTGGGATAAATAGGTACTATTTCTTTTTCTTTTTTTTTCATTTCTTATTTTGCTTTCTTTCTTTTTGGATTGGTGGGTACTTGCAAGTTGTTTCCAATAAATAAATAAAACAGACAAGAATTGGTGCTGTTCTGCGATGCTCTTGTTAACCAGTTATACAGCTTTGACATCTTATAGCCTGCACAAACCCTACACAAAATTGACTGGTTCCTGACAACACTGATTTGGTGTTGTTTATCCTAATAAAGAAAATAGAAGATTTTTGATAGATTTTATTCAGGTAAAATCCTTTCCTTTGAAAGTCAATAACAGAAAAACAGTGGAAAAACTTCAACTGCATATTTGACTGGTATTTGATACACAGGCTAGTTAAAGTGAGGATGAGAACATTTACATTCCTGAAGGTTTTGAGCAGAAAAAAAAACTTCCAATATTTTTTAATAATTTAATTAAAAGACTTTTTAGTTCATGTAAGTTTTATCAATTTTGTGGTTGTGAAATACCATTACTGTCATATAAACTTACAAGTAACTGTTACTAACAGGATTCACCCCCTACACCCAACTCTACAGTCTTGTAAATGTTGGACAGAAGTTTGAAAGTTGCCATACTGTATGGCACACTCTGCCATTAGCTTTTTAACCATTTGCTAAAATTATATTAATTTGGCTACAGAAATTATAATTTGGCTACTGGATTTCTTGCCTTTATTAATATGCAATTTTGATAAAATTTTGCATAAAATCAGAAAGTCAAACAAATTTGGCGAAAAGAAATCTTCAACCAGGGTAAACCCTGATACACCAGTCAAGCTTTATATTTCTTAAGAAAGCGTGTAATTAGTTTTACTAAGTACTGCTAAGTTAATGAAAGACCTGAAACTGTTCAGGTAGAAAAGAGACATGACTTGTCTTAGGTAAATTTGAAACTGTTACAATGTACCTTAGAGCTACTTCCTTTAAAATGTTTATATTAAACACTTGAACAAAAAAAAACCTTTATCTTGCACATAGTGTAATGTAGAGGACTTTTATCAATTCATTTTAATAAGAATCTATATAACTAAAACTAGTGCAGTACTGATACAACATTTACCTGAGTGCAAACATGTGGGAAGTCAGAAAAAAATCTTTCATTACTGTATTATAGTTTTCCTGATGTTGTTCTTTTTATATTTACAGATATTGTGTGTGTGTAATGGAGGATTAGACAATAATGTCTCATATGAGGAGATATTAGAATTGTTCAGACAATACAGCAGTAATTGTGATGTAATCATGATACCTCAGAAATCTTATGCATTTGTGTGTTTTAAATCTGTTGAGGACAGTGAGAAGGCTTGTACATGTCTCAATGGATACAAGTTACCAGTTACTGATTACAGAAGGAATGAAGTTGTGTTGTACAGTGTCCATGTCAGTAAAGGTACATTTATACACTTATCTTAAATCTTGTGTCTGATGTAAATCAGCCAAAACTGACAAGTGACAAGTACTATATTTTTTTTTCTGCTACATCAAGTTCTAGGTATGAACCTCTCTAATGTTTGAAAGATAAGCCATTTTAATTAAAGCCCATTTTAATTAAAGCTTTTGATGATTATTATTTATTTGCAATTCTGGTACATACTGATGTTGCACAAAAATATTGAATTTATAACAATTATCTCTGTAGTTGAACAAATTAATTTATGCATTTGTTACTAAAATTGTATACTTCATACATTGAAGAATTGATGATGTTCATGATTTACATACTTTAAACCTTTTTTTGTCCCATTATTCTCAGTATCCTCAGGTTCACACTTTGAAAAAGATATGTTGAGAATGTTCTTTAAGTAATGTTGTAATAATTGTTGGACATTGTTGCAGTGCCAGATAGTATATCACCTTCTAGAGTCAAACCCCCGGGACTTATGCTGATTGAGGATGCAGTATCAGAAGAATATGCTAGAGAAATCATGAAGTCAGTGAGCTGGGATGATGATACCAGAACAGGTACCAGTACATGTATATTAAATTCTCTAGAACAGTGTATTTAAACATTTTGATTTGAATAACCTCTATTAAACTATGAAGTTCCAAGTTCGAAAATATTGAATCATCACAATGGAATCTACCTGTTCAAATCATTTTTCGCAATAAATGTAAGATTATATATATTTATGTAATAGCATTGTGAATGATTTGTTAGATGGTACTTAAGCTTCACAGTGTACTTGACTGCATAAAGAAACTCTAAAAGTCGACAACATTAAATATAAGTGAATGAATACAGTTTATTTTTAATAATATGCATCTTTTTTATATAAGCCAGTCAGAAACAGTTGAAGCACCGTAAAGTGAAGCATTATGGGTACGAATTCAAGTACAGTATTAACAATGTAGACCCTGATGATCCCTTGCCTGAAGGCATCCCTAATGTTTACAAACCTTTGCTGGAGAAACTTCTGGACAGTGGAGTGGTCAAACATTACCCTGACCAGTTGACCATCAATCAGTATCAGCCTGGCCAAGGTAGGTGTAACACAAAACAAATAAGCTATTGGTTCAAGGTGAAACTGTCTTATAACTTATTATATAGGAATCATTGAAAGCAATACAGACAAGCAGATCTGTGGCTTTTGTAAAGAGATTTTGCAGTTCATGAAAAGTTTAAAGTAACCAGCATAAAGCATTCTCAGAAAGAAAAAAAAGCAGTTTAAAAACTTTCCTGTGAAGCTATACCTGTATAACATGTGTTCTTCTTGAGGATGCATTTTTTTTTCTTTTTACAAAAGAAATATAATTTCAGGAATTCCTCCTCATGTTGACACACCTTCAGCCTTTGAAGATGGTTTGATATCTCTGAGTCTAGGATCACAGGTATGTTGCAGTTAAAAATAAGATAATACTGGTAAATGCATGCTTGTATTTATTTGAAATTGGCGAACCTTAGGTTTTTTATGGTTATAATTCATTTTATCAAGAACTTTCCTGTTTAAGTGTCTGTATAATATTGTATGTATTAAGTTAACTTGAAACAAAAGTCAGCAGACTTCAGTGTAATGTACATCATTGAATTTAGGAAAGGCAACACTTACAGACAACATTTTACTTTTAAGTATGAAAATCTGGGAATGTTTGTTTTAGAAACAGTTAAAGAAGGAAATTCATAAAATAAGTAAGAAATCCTTGCAGGTCAGACTCGTTTTTTTCATAAAATGTGAAAATGACTTAAGAAAAAGATTTCAAGTTCATGTATTTATATTTAAGGTGTTAATGGAGTTTCGGCATCCAGATGGTAGACATTTATCAGTGCTTTTACCTCCTAGAAGTGTACTTGTTATGACAGGTGAATCAAGGTAGGTAATTCAAGGGGAATCAAGGTAGGTAATTCATGTGTGGATTCATCACATCCCTTAGGTATATACATATATTATTGATAAGCAACCATTAAGATTCATTCTGCTAGAGGTATAACTCATATGGATATTGACTTCTCAAATATTAGGTCTTGTCTGCCATTTGCAACCATATCAGTGAAATTTTTTATCTTATTGCCAGTATTTTTAACATATACAACATCGTATAACTTCAACTTTCCTTGAAAGCTACATAAAGACCAATTGTGCCTTTTGATGAATACAGCAATTTTGATCTATTTTACACTTCATTTTAATCTAATGGTATATTTCTGGTATTCTTTTTTCCTAGGTATATCTGGTCACATGGAATCACCCCAAGGAAGTCTGACATTGTCCCAGTAGCTGGTGGTGGTCTCACACTTTCACAAAGAGGTGTCAGGACTTCTTTCACATTTAGAAAACTTACAGGTGTGAGACCATCAGTGGAGGAAAGGTAAGTAAAGTTATTGACTTACTCATAATATTATCAGCAAGCAGATATAAAAAAAATATATATATACATGTGTTTGAGGAACAGTTTGGGTATTGCACTTTGGTGGGAAAGGAGCTCAGCCAAGTTCGCATTAAATGCAATTTCTGGACGGCCAGAACTGCAAAAACATTCATGATACATTTTCTTGCATATAAAGTATTTGTTCCTTGAATATTTTTATAATAAACATTTAAGTTTGCTGCATTTTGCAATAGCTGCATGTAGCAATTTTGAAGAAAAACACTGTTGGCATCGGTGTGACTATAAAGATTACAAAGTCCCGGGTGTCACATGACATCCTACATTGGGAGGTGTAAGGTCACGCTTTCTTACATGAGTAAAATCACTTGATCTGGTATTCAGGAATTTCTTACTAGACCTCAAGACTTTTGCAAATAGCTCATTGTATTTTCTCTCTGCCATTTCTACCATTTGTATATATTTTCGTCATACATTTCAATCATTTATTCATTATTAGGCAGTTACATTTGTACAGAAATTGCAGATAGATTATGTACTACAACTTCTAAAATGAATGTATTGTACACATTTTCTCACTATTTAAAGGGCAGTATTTTAAAATTTGGAAATAAAAGCCAGAAAAATTGGCTCAGTGATATACATGATTGTCACCTGGATTATATTTCAGTGACAAACCCAATGTACCCTGTGATGATTCCACTGCAGCTGCACTTGAGAAACTGCATGTTTATCAGGTAGGCACTTTTACCTGTGCTGTTTTATATATAGGACTATCAATTTGAAACTTGGCATGCATGTTCACCAGTAAGTGTATATTGTGTGACGCATTTTTCATGCGAATCACAGGTTTTACGGCCAGTGATGGCAACTACTTCCACATCTGTCAGACTGTTGATTTGAAACTTGGTGTGCAAGATCACAAATAAGTGTAGATGTTCTTGGCACATTTTATATTGCCCCTTTTCCTCTGACAAGGCAGTATTGCGGGGGTATTAATCACATTCATTAATAGCTCTAGTTAGCCTTGACATTACCAGTTAAGAAGGCAAGACATTCCAGAACTGCTTCTGGTTCTCTCACATGCTCGTGTTCGATACCTATACATGGAACCTTGATTTAAAGTCCTGTCTGAAAAGACAATTAGTAGTGTAATGGATATGTGGGGGGATCAGACTTGCAACCCCTCGGCCTGGTTTCATATTGCATTACCACCGTACTTCAGTTACACTCCTGCAAGCAGATTTTCTCAGGTACATCTTGATAAACACTTTTTAGTTAAATAATGAAACTGTATAATGACAAAGTCTTATCCATACTTCATGGAATATTAACATTTACATGGGTACATGATATAAGATCAATTATACTATACATCAGAACTATTTCATTTGTTATGTCCTTCTTGTACAGGTATATGAGGAGATTGCAAATCACTTCAGTGGTACCCGGCACACACCATGGCCTAATATTGCTGAGTTTCTCAGACAACAAGAACCGGGTTCTTTGCTGGCTGATATTGGCTGTGGAAACGGGAAATACTTTGGTATTAATAGGAATTTGTTCGAGGTAAATTGAACCAACTTCCTATGTATGCTCTTAAAGTTTCTTAAATTTGGTTTTGAATTGAATATTGAATAACGTATAGTCAAGTTGATAATTAGAAGGTGATTGTATTTCTATTGATTCGAGAACATGTACATGTAAACTTCAGTGTTTTAAAGGTCATTGTAATCCTTGACAAAACAAACATTATACATGTATGTAATATTGGAGAAAGTATACACTAATGTCAGTATATCTTTTTGTTCAGTTAATGAAAATATTGCTGTAAATATTTTATACCATAGTAACATCAGCTTAACTGGCATAAAGGTCAGAAAGAACGTGCCTTGCTATACTGGCAAATTCCACAGTTTTAGCATGGCTTGCTTTACCTCCAAGGTACATGTATATTTGAAATTTACACGAAGAACAAAGAAAATTGTTCACTATGGTTTATGTATCAGTTTAACTTTCACTGATGTACAAGTTCTTTTGAGGCACATATTTTGGAAAGACCTAACAACATTTTTTGTCCCTGTCAGACACAGGTTTTACTCAGTTCTTGTTTCATAAACACAGATTGGGTCAGACAGGAGTTACAATCTGGCAAAGATAGTTCAAGAGAGAAACTACCAGGTGTATGTGGGGGATATTCTGTCCATCCCACTCAGGTGTGACGTGTTTGATGTGTGTCTCTGTATAGCTGTCATACATCATTTATCAACACAGGTAGTCTTCTAAATTAAGTACATATCAGTTTTTGCATAGCAAAGATCCATCATAAAGCATAACCTGTAGCTGTAGAAAACTGGATAGAGAAGTGAAAGCAGATCTTGTTTTGTTTGTTTCTTGTTTTTAAGTAGTTAGGAGTTGATTTTATTTTAAATAGATGTTGAAATTGTTCAACTCTTGTCTTTGTATGAAATGGGATTTGTCATTTTACATAAATAAAGGTACTCAATTATTTAGTTGGAACTTCTTATAAATGTGCAATTAGTTCTAAATTTGCTGAACCGTACATTTGCAAAAAAATGCAGAAAATAAACAGGTCTGTTTGTTTGTTTTATGCTTTAGAAAGAAAATTGCAAGTTACGTATATTATATATATAACATGTGTCTTTCTTTAAATTTCAGGACCGAAGAAGGAGAGCAGTGTCTGAGTTACTAAGGATTCTGAGACCTGGAGGAAAGGCCCTTATTTATGTTTGGGCTATGGAACAAGAACTTAATAAAGTTAAGTCAAAATATCTGAAAGAAAATAAGACAACAGTTGATGATGGAGAAAAGACTTTGGATAGTTTTGAAATAAACACTGCTGATTCACCTAGAGAAAATTCCAGACTGCAGGAAAGTATTACAGAAAGTGGTAGAGCTTGTTCAGGGCAAAAGGTTGTTGCTGAAAAGGAGTTTTTAAAAGACACCAATATGGACAGATTTGAAACTTTGAAGGAAGAAGAGAACAATGAAATTGTATGTACAAAATTAACAAGAGACAATATATCGAAAGATGGTGGAACCAAATATGGGAGAAAATCTTCAACGGAACACCAGAAATTAGAAGTTCATGTTAACAGGACACAGTTTAAGCAACAGGACCTCCTGGTGCCATGGCAACTCAAAAGCAGACAAACAAGTACTGAGAATGCAAACACGTTTCACAGATTTTATCATGTGTTTAAAAAAGGTGAACTTGAAGAGCTTTGTGAGAGTGTGAAAGGGTGTAAAGTGTTTAAAAGTTATTATGATCAAGGAAATTGGGCAGTTATACTGGAAAAATTGTGATTTGCTTTGTTATGTCTGTGATATGGTTCATATTATAAAATATTTGTGACAATGCATTAACTATTATTGAACTGAAATACAAGCCATAGAATACACCTTAAGTTGTTGCTTTGTTTATTGAGTTGTTTTTATGCACCCAAAGGGAGGCATATAGTTTTTGAACTGTCCGTCCGTCCGAAAACTTTAACATTGGCCATAACTTTCTTATTAGTGAGTGGATTTACTTCATACTTGGAAACAACACCCCTTTGGACAAGATCTTTCCACTGACCTATATTTATTTGACCTTGACCCCTGAATGACCTTTATCTTGAAGATCCAATTGTCCAAAAACTGAAACATTGGCAATAACTTCTTTATTAGTAAGTGGATTTACTTCATACTTGGACACAACACCCCATTGGACAAGGCCTTCCCACTGACCTATATTTGTTTGACCTTGACCCCTGAATGACCTTCACCTTGAAGATCCAATTGTCTAAAAACTTTAACATTGCCCGTAACTTCCTTATTAGTAAGTGGATTTACTTCATACTTAGACACAACACGCCTTTGGACAAGACCTTCCCACTGACCTTTCATTACTTGACCTAGACCCATGAATATCAAACTTCCAAATTAGTAAGTAGATATACTTCATACTTAAACACAACACCCCTTTGGACAAGGCCATCCCACTGACCTATATTTATTTGACTTTGACCCCGGAATGACCTTCATCTTGAAGATCCAATTGTCCAAAAACTTTAACATTACCCATAACTTCCTTATTAGTAAGTGGATTTACTTCATACTTGGACACAACCCCCTTTGAATAAGACCTTCCAAATGACCTATATTTATTTGACCTTGACCCCTGAATGACTGGTTCTCACCTCAAAGGTTAAAGCACCACTTTCGGGGGCATTCTCATCTTACAGTGACAGTTCTTGTTTAATGATTTCAATCTGTGAATGTTTCCTTCTATCTGCTTTGTCATGATGTGATTATATTCAAAGTTACTGGATCAGTTGCCTAACAACCAGCCCAGTGTATCTAAGTGCGCTAATGTTTAATGGAAGTCTTTAAAACATCCAGTAGGTTCAACCAGGACTAAAAAAAAAAAAACAACATGTTGCCTATATCATTTTATATTTGACTAAGTACGTGCAATGTGATGGCAATGTGTAGAACAGAGCAGAGCAGTATGTATTCGCCTATCAACTCTTTGAAACCTATGAAAGCACCATTAATCAACATTTGCTTTCAGGTTTGAGTAAACCTTTCTCTGCTACATATTATCAAATCACTTAATGTCAGCATGACAGCAACCACTAACAAGGTTTATTCTGAGCTAGTTTTGTCAGATTAAGTTTCCCTTCGGACTTTTGATTTTCATTTCATGCTGAAGAATGAAAATAACAAAGAGAGATTGTTTCAAATTTATTGAACCATTCAGAAAGCGTCAATGCTTCCTTGCCAATCACCTATTTCAAATTCAGCAGTATCACCAGCCTTTTAAGCACAGGATAAATCAAAATATTGTCACAACATGAAAATGAAACAGTTGAGGACATTTCTACCAAAAAAAAGCTATTTAATAAATCTAAAACTAAAGTGAAAGCCTTACCTAGCATGTAAACATGACATTTTCAACTTAAGCAGTAGGAAATAAATCACACAAAAATATATGGAAAGAAAAGGCTTTCCATATTTCAGTTGTCATAATATTAAGAAAATATTTCTTTCAAGACATCCAGTCTCCTATACAGAACAGAGGTATAAAAGTCCTCCTTAAAATAGATAAAAAAATTGGTAACCCAGCCATTTTATTTGGAGTAAAAATAAAAAACACCTATGAACAATATAAACATCAAACTTCTACAATCACCTCCAATTCCATGAAGGTGTTTGTGTAAACATCCTAAAATAAATTTGAGCATAACCATTTAAACAAGAGATGTTTGTAGAACATATATGCCCCCTAGCGTCTTATCCCTAGAGGCAGCCATAAAATATAGGAAGGTAGAAGGACAGGGACTTGTGTCAGTACATTAATGGGAGAATAACAAGGGCTTCTGATATCAAAAGCTATTGGCTATGGCAAGTAGATGAATGGGGGGAGCTGCAGATTATCTCATTGACACTTTGGTTATAAAATGTATAAAGTTCACTTACTGGAGAACATGAAAGTGTATAGGAACTGCAAGGGTAGGTAGGTAGTTTTGAGGCAGCAAGGCCTAAGAGTTCTCCAGTTATCAGTCAGAATCTGTTTTCTTCTTTATGCTGTATGGCCACCGTGACCTTGGCCTTTAACCTAGTGACAATAGGGGTCATCTGAACAGACCAACTTGCATAGCAAGTCCAAGCAATGCCCAAGGGTTCTCTAGTTATTGATTGGAAATCATTTCTCTTTTAATGGTCACTCTCACCTTGAACTTTGAAAATGTGACCCCAAAAGTGATACAAGTCATCTATAGGTCATTATCAACCAGCATTGCAAGTTTAAGGACCCTAGACTCAAGCATTCTCTAGTTATTCATAAGAAACCATTTTTCATTTAATGATCAGAATGACCTTGACCTTTGATCTTGTGACCCTAAAAACTTAAGGGGTAATCTCCTGTCCATTACCAACCTGCCTATGAAGTTTTAGGAAGCCTGGGCCCAGGCATTCTATAATTATTGATTGGAAACTGTTTTGCTTTTCAAGGTCACTGTGACCTTGGCCATTGACCAAATGACCTGAAAATCTGTAGAGGTTATCTACTTATTATGAACAACCAATAAACCATATTTGACGAACCTGGGCCCAAGGTTTCCCTAGATATTAAGTGGAAACTGTTTTGCTTTTCAAGGTTATTGTGACTTTGACCTAATAACCCTAAAAACTACAGGGGTCATCTACAGGTCATGATCAAGCTGCCTATGAAGTTTTGTGGAGTTGGGGCCTAAGCATTCTATAGTAATTCATCGGAAACAATTTTGCTTTTAAATGTCACTGTGACAGGCCTTTGACCTGGTGACCTGAAAATATAGGGGTCATCTACTGTTCGTGACCAATCTAAGGACTTAAGTTGGAGGAACCTGGGGCCAAGCGTTCTATAGATAATGATCGGAAACCGTTCTGCTTTTCAAGGTCAGTGACCTTGGCCTTTGACCTGATGAACTGAAAAACTACAGGGGTCATCTTCTAGTCTTGACCAACCTACATTCCAAGTTTGAGGAAGGTGGGTGCAAGTGTTCTCTGGAAATTGATTGGGAACAAAGTGTCTACCAACTGACTGACCGACATTCGCAAAACAATATGCCCCCCTCATCTTTGATAGGGGGCATAATCATAGCTGTATGTGATACATGTAAGTAAAAAAAGTTAACCACTATACTAACTTGAAAAGCTGTAGTACAGTAAAAATACATCATTTATTTATTCTATACTAGCTTTGCATATTTATATGTAACAACATCATATCAATTGCGTACCAGCGCTATCTTTCATTTTACTGGACTTTACAAATAAGGAATACATCAGTTCACTGCATTAGGAACTAGACAGTCTTTGGTTTTGATTCAACTGTCACTAATGCTCATCTTTAGTTTGTATATTTTCTTATGGATCTAGGATGAAGAACTACTTCAGAACCACTACAAGAGACACTATAATAGGAAATTTAAAAAGATCAAATTCAACAGGATGTAAAACAATAAAGTGGACAGAATATGTATCACTAAATATTGAAATAAATACATGTTTGGCAAACCAGAGAATAAAGTTTATAAAATACACGAGTCAAATACTGGTATGACAAATATTCCATGATAATTACTGTTTGGTTAAAAAATATCTAAAGCTTATTTATCCTTTGTCGTGTGAAAAAAAAGAAAGAAAATTGGAGATAATATGCATCTTGAATATCTTAATCTGAGTGATTTTGTTGTGGCTGATACTGAGTTAGATTTCCAGGAGTTTGGTATGAAGGGTAGCCTACAAAGCCCCAGATGCTGGCTAAAGCCTGACTTAGGGACGAGTCTGCTGAAACTTGGGTGGAAGCCCCAGATTGTCCAACCTTAAGGCACTCTGACACTGCTGCCAGTGGCACAACTGTTGCACTTTGTAACATGTTCATATTTTGACCTTGCACTTGCAAAGGTTGCTGGATAATCTGCTGAACATTATCACCTTTATCAGATTGCTGAGGGATTTTGGTGGCCACAAAAGTCATTGTTGAAAAATCTATTATTTGACCTAAACCATTGTTGGTAGGTACAGCTGCCAATGTTGCTTCACCATTCTGGTTCTGCTCTTGTAGCTGCTGTGGCTGGCCAGTGGCAATTGCATAAACAGTTCCAGGCTGAAGGTTTTGAAATGTCTGAAAGTTATGTGTATCACTGCCAGCTATTCCATTTACAGAAGACCCTGTACCACTGTTCACTACCAAGTCAAACTTTGGCTCTTGTGTATTGCTTTGTATAGGATTTAATACAATCAAACTAGACTCTGGCTGCAGAGGCTGTGACTGCCCCTGAATTAACAAGGTCTCAGTTTCTAACTGTTTGGACTGTGACACTTCTGATTCTTTAACTGAACTAATGGGAGATTTTCTTTCTGTATTTGATTTGTACACCCTGTTTTGTCCACTACCACCATAGACATAATAATCACTTCTCTTTTTCAATGTAGACACTGTATCTTCACGCCAATTTGATTCAGTTTTCTGGTGCAAAGATACCATATGCCTCCTTATGGTCGAAGTGTCTCCAAATGACTTCTTACAGATTACACAAGTATAAGGCCTGACTCCTGTATGAATCCTTTCATGGCGCTCCATGGCTTGCTTCTGGGAAAACCCCCGTCCACAAACTTTACAAACATGATCTTTAACAGTTTTGTGTATTTTCATATGAATATGCAAAGTAGTTCTTTGTCGAAAAGCTTTTTCACACAGAGTGCACTGAAAACGGCGGACAGTATCATGCATAAATTTGTGTTCTTTTAAAGACTTATGATACACAAAAGCTTTCCCACATTCATTACACTTGTAAGGTTTTACACCATTATGTGCATTGCAGTGTTGTTTATATGAACTACGTTGGCTAAATTTCTTTCCACACATTTGACAAAGATAAACTTTCTTCAATCCCAAATGCACAGCTTTTGAATGAGCAGCTAATGAGTATTTTGTAGTGAAAGACTTTGAACAATGTTCACAGCTATAATAAGGCTTTACATATCCATTTTCATGAGTTTTTAAGTGATTTTCAAAGATTTGCTTGTTTTTGTAAAATTTTGAGCACTGGTCACAAAAAAATGCAGTGCCACTATGTATATTTTCTTTATGTTTCTCAAGATCTTTTTTAAATCCAAAATTTTTGTCACACTGGTCACAAGCATGTTCCTTTCTATGGGACCTCTGCACATGACTAGTTAGTCTTTTCTTGAATCTAGAAGCATAATTACATTCCAAGCACCGGAACTCTAATTCTGAAGCTGGCTTAGTATTATTGTTTTCTTTTATTTCAGGTTCAGTTTTCTCTTTATTTGCTTTAACAGCCCCAGGGCATTTGTGACGTTTCAAATCTGTTGGATAGCCAAATCTTTTTTCACACACTTCACACTGATACTCTTTTATATGGATGCGCCTTAAATGTTCTAAAAATCTTTTTCTAGACTTTAATGTAACATTACACTTTGGACAGTCATGAGCTAGATCTCCATCTACCCTTCTCACTCGACTCCAATAACCTTTATCGCCTGGCTTTTTTGGTTTTTTAGCTTCTTTATATTGAAAAATCTTCTGTGGGTTGCTTTTTACATGCTGTTGTTCATTCTTAGGTGTTCCGTCATAATTAATGTTAGATTCTGGCTTAGACTGAACTTGTTCCAAGTTGTCCTCCGAATTATTAGCATTAAATTTTGATTTACTAGTTTCAACTTCAGAATTACACTTTGAACCACCATCATTATCAACAGTACCATTTTCTGTTGGTGGGCTGAAATCTACTGTATTCTCATCTTCATCTATGTTTGTAATGGTATCCTTTGGTACTGTGTTACCATTCTCACTAATGTTAGATATTTGATCAGTTTTTCCTGTAGTATCTTCAGATATCTTCTTCTTTTCAATATCCTGTTTGTGACGGTTAAGAATCACACTCTTAACTGGTTTTGGAACAACAGTGGATATTGCACTTTTAACCTTCTTTTGCTTTGAAACTTTCTTTTTAACTTTCAAAGTACTTTTAATATTGTTGAATTCCTTCTCAAGCAGTTCAATTGTTTCATCGATGGTTTCATTTTCAGCTTCATTAGCTACATAACTACTTTCACTTTCACTTTGGTCATTTTGTTCGATTTTTTGTAGAAAATCGTTCACTATTTCACAGTCACATAGTTTTGCAATTTTACCATCCCAGGCATTTTCAAAGTCCGGTTCATGGTCTGGATGCGCTAGCCAATGAGTAAGAATCTCGAATGCAACGTCCACCTGATTCCATTTTCCGGTCAACGCGTACGATTTGTTTGCCTTACAGAACTGAATACCAGTGACCAGCCTAAGTTTTGAGAGCTTCGACTGAAGAGTCTCTTTGGAACACGATTTAATGAAATTTTCTGTCAGTAACACGGTTGTGTTGGTGAACAGGTCATCCATACTGTATTAAAAAACAATAAGACATCATATTAACTTCAATCTACTCTACTTTCGAAACATTTCATTACATGCCAACCTGCAAACAAGCGGATAAAAGCGACCGGAAGTCAAATTTAATACTTCCATTAAAGAGCAAAATGTTAAGGGACACAACTCTTGATTATCCTGAGGCCCTGGAAAAGATTTTAACACACATTTTTAAAGAGCGTGTTTTCTCCTTAATTTACAATATTTTACAGAAGAGTTATTTCAAAAATAAAACTTTTAATTTATTTAGGATTACATGATATGTTGGCTTTTTGTATGGCATAATTTCGATATGTTCGCACTCGGACATGTTTTCGTCTGTTTGTACAAGCAAGATTGCCACGTGCTGCTGTTAGGAAATTAATTTCCGATCAGTTCTTTCCAAACCTAATTTGGACGAAAACATTCTCTTAACACCATTTCTTATGTACACATGTTTGTGTTCATTTTAGTTATTTCGGCTTTTAGTTCACGGTTTTCTCTTATGTCAGGTTTCATCTAGGTTTTGTGCCAGTCAAGACACAGATTTTATCACTACTAGACTTCATGTATGCATGTGCTTGAATCTCTTTACAGCTGTTTTAATTCATGTATTGAATGTATTTACCTTTGTTTCATATAGTCAATTCAAAAGCTCTACAGAGCTTTGTACTGTTTGTTTGTACAATTGTTGTACTGTTATTCTTACTTGCCGACTTAAAATAAAACTGTTAACTTAATTGTATTATATAAGACATTTTGAAGATTATATATTTTTATATTTCATCAGACTGGCAGGAAATGATCGTTTACCAAAAACAAAGCGCAAAGTCTAGAAGCAAACAGAAGTATAAATATAAATAGATTTAACCATATCTTATTTCATGAAAACACTAGCAATCATCCTTTTATATTTTTCTTGCTGTGAAATCGAAGCAATAAGAGCAATTTATATGGCACTCTTGCAATCTTACTTCAAAATTGACTATGTCGCTGTTACTTCCAGCCTTAAAGAGCGGTTAAATTCTATTTATCTTATCTCTGATTTTGTAAATTATACTTGTCTTTCTGCTTGACTTTATTTATCGTCGGTACCGGTTGGCCATATGACCGACGCCCCTCCGCCCCTACCCCTGCACAGATTAGCTATTTTGGGTTGTAGGGAATAGTGCACGATACAAAAAGCTTTCTATTACAGAGACACCCCTGGTTCTTTTGCATGCTCAGAGTACAACTCTGACATCTTAATCTGACATCCTTTCCGAAAGACAATTTGTAATGAAAATGGAGGGAGCGGGTAATCGAACTCGCGACCCCTGGATTTCAAGTTCAGCGCGTTAACACTGGATCACGTATTGTAATATTTACAAAATAAATTATGGTAAATAGCTCCCGTTAAAAAAAAAGAAATAGAATGAAGACAGAAATCGGGATGCGAAGGGATTTTATGTAAGGCTTGTATTCATTTGATAGACAAGGTTTCAAGATTAAAATAAAGAACCAAAGTGTAGGGTATTTCTAGTACACGTATTTCCAATTATAAGAGTGCTTTTAGATTTTAACTTTCGATATTTTGTTAAGCAAACTGAAAAAAAAATATTTCAGAGCTCACAAACATTTATACTAAGTATTTATGCGCAGATACTGTATTATATCGTACAGTCAAGCTTTTGTTTGTGAGACCAAGGGCTCTCCTTAATCTGCCTTGCTCATATTTGGGTGAAAGTGTGTGTTTTTTACTACTATGTATTTGTTTGACAAGAAAATAATAGAAATCTCTACATATTCATGCTGTATCACAGGGCTTCACAGGCTATTAAAACAACATTTGCAAGTAAATACTAACCTGACTGGACAAAATATTAATATCCATTTAATGACGTCAAAATCAACATGTACGAATATTTACGCTATCGCCTGTGTTTTTCCGCCACAATGCACGTATTTGGCGTAACGCCGGATGTAACGTCAAATCCCACTTCCGCTAAACGACGGAAACAAACGAGAGATATGGATTGCGTTCACGATTAAAGCAAAGAATAATGTCAAACAATAGCAATTCAACCTCGTCTTTAGAGAAAGCGTTGGATGACTGCCATATCAAAGAAACGCCAATATTTTTACAGGGGTCTGTTTCGACGCCGATTTCACCTTCAGCCTTTGCGGGACTTCCCAGTAAAACGCGGAAAGCAAAGTCAAGCGCTCTAATCCGATTTACTGAAAATATAAAAGAAAGAGAACGCAAGAAGAATCACTATCTTATACCAATTGGAAGTGTGAAGGACGCAGGAAGTCCGAAACATTTGACAAAATGGGTAGATGTAGCGTCTATCATTGACCAAGGTACGACAGAACATAAGAACATTGATCCACACGAGGCCAGGCATATTGAACCTTTAAAGACTTTGAGTTCAGGGACTATCACATCCGTCTTGACCAAACAGAAATTATACGCAGTCCTTCCTTTGAAAAGCAATATGGTGACAGTGGAAGAAGTCATGAAATTTGACAAGGATAAGAAACTAGTTGCAGAGACACATGCTAAATTCGTTTGTGTGAATCTGATGATGGCACTACGTTTTCTTCACGATCATAAACTATTTCACGGTTCTATTTGCCCAAAGAAAGTTATATTCAATGACAAAGGCTATCCATTTTTGACAGGTTTCGGCGCAGCTGACATTATCGATGGCCGCCAAAGTCGTCCGCGTGAACGGACACAGTTCGAGTACACGAGTCCTGAGCAGATGTATTGGGAATACATCACAGAAGCAACGGATATTTTCTCCACGGGGTGTCTTATATATGCTCTGCTGTACGGAAAAACCCCGCATCAGGGTCCGGATACCGTAACCACCAGACGTAATATCAACGACAGCAGATTTATACCAACGTTTCCGCCGGGTACCATTTCTCCTCAAGGAAAGAAATTTATTTCTAAGTGCATTAGAAAGAGAGAAAGCAGAAGATACAGTTTCCTTGACATAAAAGATATGTTTAAAGAAATCGGTTGGTTTTCTGGATTGAATGAAGACAAATTGTACAAGCAAACCATTCCATCACCAATGCTCAGTGTTATCAAGAAGATGGCTGCGCCAGACCAGAAAACCCTTGGGGAAGTTGAAATTAATGCTTGATTGTTACAATCATAGTTGAAATAGAAACAAATTTTAATTGTATGGAGTTTTAATTTTTGTTTAGAAAAAAAAAATGTATTTGTATTTGCACGTAGTAAGTATAAGGTATAATAGATCATATAAATAAATAAAGTTGCAGAAAATTTTAACAGTCGGAGAGTTGGTTTATATAATATCAGTTGTTTTTTTTACTGTAAATTCTACTGTCCTCCTAGAGCGAGTTCTGGTCAGAACTCAGGAAGTATTTATGGAATTTGAAATGATTTCAGCTTCTAATAAAATCCGGCAAGGCTGGTCACAGAATAACATGTTGCTACCACCGGTTGCTACCTAGTTGAAATATATGCATATTAAGATAGAGTGACAAACGTCATCCTTTATTTATATCCAAACGTTCAGTTCACTTTGAATGTACATTGAATGCTGAGGGCGACCTAAAACCTTTAATCACATCTTAGCGTTTTTGAAAAAAACGCAAATTCATCAGGGCTGGCAAAATTTCTCCGTGATAATTGATCTCAGACAATGCGTTATTTGTCCCTCACCTCTGAAGCAAGTAGTCAGTCACTTGCGGAGAAATTGGTTAGTAAAGTGGTTGGATACCCAGGAACACTTGTTTGGTGGGCTGACAACCGGGATATGACCAAAGCTGTAAGTAAAACGCAAATCTATTCCTATAACATTAAGATCTATTTCACACAAGATAGTCAACTTCATTTTGCAATGATTCGTGTCATACAGAAAGCTGAAAATAAACTTTTTAAAAAAATATGTGGCATAAATGTTAAGAAAGAACACAGTAAAAGTCATCATGTAGCAAGTGATTGTCTATCCGAACACCTGGCCTGGGTTGTCAGTACAGAGACCATACCCATGTCCGAGAAGAATTAGCTCTGCCTGGTGAACAGCGTCTCCGAGACCCGGAGTAAAATGTATTTCTCCGCATGTCAACCCTGTAAATTAGAAGAATTAGAGTTTATCCGTGATCTCAGGGTAACGTAATAATACTACAGGACGCTCCTCCTCTATATTTACTAGATCAAAAGGGCTTTTGCATGGATAAAATATTGAAACTGAGATCATATGTATCTGTGGTGTATACCTGAAAGATGTAATTATACCTATGTTTTTTTTTTGTTCTCTCACTTTTTGTAAAGGGAGCGGGGGCTATTTACCTTGCATACATCCACATGGATACAGAGTTACTGTATGATTGTGATCAGGAAGATGGCATGGTTGAGACACGTTCTGGAACTGGTAACACTTAGCGCCATGCAGTCTGTCAGTGTGACAACAGCCGCCTGGACAATCGGCATTTGTTGTACATGACCATACCTAAAATTAAATTGGAAAGTAACTGTAGAAGAAGCACTTAAGATCCATTATATAGAATAAAATAAAGAGCAGGAAAAAAATCATACCTAACAAAGAGAATCACGAAGACACTGCACCTACAACAATTAATAACACGACAAAATGGCCTTCAGAACTGTTTATGCATTTAAAAGCTTTAGCAGGTTTTGTCGATCCCTCTCATCACAAATTTGTTTCACCTGAGCTGTTTCTCACAAATGATTGTGTAAATGATTTGGTGAAGCAAAAATAAGTTCAAATAAAGAGAAATTACATATAATATGTTACCACATGATGAAGTAAGTCAGTGACTGACTTGTATCCAAAGCGATCAAGTTTCTGACTTACATATGACTTACTGATAAACCATGATTCGCCGTATTATAATTCTTAAATTCTGGCGTATCAGAGAAACACAATGAAAATCACAGCTAAAGTAATACATGTTGAAGACATGTTGGAACTATTTTCAGTCTTTTCACACACGGGCGAATCAAAGGTTTTGGATTTTTGGTGTTTTTACAGTCTTATTACCCAGGGAGTTACTCTTACGGAAATTTCCTAAAATGGTATATAAGTCTCTGTATTACTACCTTTAATTGACTTCACAATGTGACAATTCGAACTCATTGCGGTACTTCAATTTTTGTTAGGCTTTAATACAATTGTATTCACTTAGATTTAAGAAAAAGCTGTATTTCTACTTACCAAGCCAGCGAAGAGAGAAACCGCAAAAACTAGAATTACAACAAATTTCATTTCCAGGAGGTTACCGTTGTCAGACAGAATGTTAGAATACCATGCACTAGGTTTTGACTTGACCGATTCGTAAGCCTTATATCTGATTAGGATGTAATGATAAGTATTGTTCCATAAATAGACTCCTTGTAGCGTGTATGACCTCCCAATGAACAAATGGGATTTTATCATTTGTGAACCAGTAGACTATTTCACAATACTTTCTTATGACACACTTGACCGAACAGCTAGTCCAAAGAAATCCATGTATTCACCAAACAGACGTGTTTCAATATAAAGAAGACTTACCAGCCAAATGTACAACGAAGCGTCACAACAAAAACTATCTTATACACGTTTATTGAAAAAGTAGCCCTTCGACTTCCATAGTTCACTGGTCGGGCCATTTGACAGGTCTCGACTTCCATAGTTCACAGGTCAGGCCATTTGATAGGTGTCGACTCCCATAGTTCACTGGTCGGGCCATTTGACAAGTCTCCACTTCCATAGTTCACTGGTCAGGCCATTTGGCAGGTCTCGATTTCCATAGTTCACTGGTCAGGCCATTTGATAGGTGTCGACTCCCATAGTTCACTGGTCAGGCCATTTGACAAGTCTCCACTTCCATAGTTCACTGGTCAGGCCATTTGGCAGGTCTCGATTTCCATAGTTCACTGGTCAGGCCATTTGATAGGTGTCGACTCCCATAGTTCACTGGTCAGGCCATTTGACAAGTCTCCACTTCCATAGTTCACTGGTCAGGCCATTTGGCAGGTCTCGATTTCCATAGTTCACTGGTCCGGCCATTTGATAGGTCATTTCAATAGTTCAATGGTCGTGCCATTTGACAGGACAAGACAGCTGAAAGGTCTCGACTTCGAATTCTAGTTAGAAGTCTCTCTCTCTCTCTCTCTCTCTCTCTCTCTCTCTCTCTCTCTCTCTCTCTCTCTCTCTCTGTCAGTAGGTAGGAGCAGGTAGATAGCTAGACAGACAGACAGTCAGACAGATTGATGAAAAAGCTAGGACCCCCTCCCTCCCACCCACAACCAGAAAAAAAAGTCAGCAAAGATAATCAAATTTAATACTGCGGAGAACAAGGTTGTCAGTCACATCACAGAATGGAAAAGTGGATTTTGAGGACACATAAAAAGTTACTGCTGTCAAACAAGACACGATGTTGGACGAAAAGAAAATGATAGACAGTAATGAAAGAGAAAATGTTGACAATATACCAGTAGATAAAGAAGAAGAATTGAATATAGAGAAAAGAAAAGGAACTGAGTGTGGGGAAGAAAACGAAGAAAAAAGTGCTACAAAAGAAGAGACAATGATGAACGAAAAGGAAAATGGCTTTAGAAATTATAGAAATTAAGAATGCTGTTAGCGTATCTAATGAGACAAGAAATGAAGAAGTAAAGGACAGTGATAAATCAAAAGGTGGAGACGTAAATCATTTTGGTTATTTTATTGATATGAATATATGCAGTGACATAATACATATTGGTAAAAATGAAGTCTATGCAGATAGTGAAAAGGAGAAAAGTGAAGGCGGAGGTGGTATTTGTGATCAAATTTGTACAGTGATAGTTGCAAATGATGTAATATGAACGTTGGTATTCAGGGAACATGTCATATGAGCGACTTTGTCAAATATGAGATGGAAAAGGCAAGTGACAGCATATGCAAAGATAAAGAATGACATGACATGCAGCAACGACCTAAAGAATATAATACTAGTGACAATGATACACATGACGATGAAAAGGACGATAACAAAGACGATAACAAGGTAGTTGCAGATGAAAGCGCGGAATATTGTAACAAACTACATGTACATGGTGACATAGTGGTGATTAGTGGCCCGGTAGATGCCGAAGAAAATGATTGGTCCAGCACAAAGATGCGAGGATGAGGGATGGAACGACGGAAAAATTGCTTCAGTTTTTGGAATATTTTCGGTTTACTGCAACAGTGAAATACATAGCTACATGGTAGGGTTTATATACTTATGCATAACAATAATAATAATTTATACATTATAATTATCAAAAACTCATTTATCTGTCTTCGTTTTGAAGACAGGCTGTTTGTATTTAAGCTTGTTGGTAATGCTGTTGCATGAAACAGTAAAGTTATGCTACATTATGTTTTAAGACGACGTTAACTTCTTTAAAGAGAAAGCGAAAATTAGCAATATTAAAAACTGTAAGAAGTCTAATATTTAGAACAAAAAATTGCGTTTTATACACTATATACTTAACATCTAACGTCGTTTTCCTTGATAGGTACAAAAATAAATTTGTAACAGCTAGTTTATTCTTTCGTCTTTAGAATGTGTAACTTGTTTATTATTAATTATTCAACTGGCTTTTATTTTCAGGGAAAATGGTACCAATAGGAACAGAGAAGATCCTGTAACAGATTTTTGTTGAACGGTCTTTATCACAAAACATTTTCATCGAAAGAAATAAAGGATTCATAATACTCTATAAGTACTTACTTTTGCGTTGCAAACATTTCGAGCTCAACCGCCGACTTTAAGAAAATCAAAAAGTTACCGGAAATTTCGGATTATTCCGAAATGTATCGAGTGGAGTTCTCGGTAACACTGAATGATTGTAACGGTATCCAAACTTCCCCTTGAAAACATGTATAATCTGTGCGATCGATCGATTTCTAATACTGAAAACATCTCATTAAAACACGCATTAACTAAATCAATTTATAGTTGAATTTGTGACGGTCTTGGCGGCAGTGTTTCTAAATATTAGTATTAGACTTTAAAACTTAATATTGTACATAACTGGAATCATTCTAATAAACTAATGAATTGCTGAATTGAAACGTACACTACTATTGCATTGATTATTTGTTTTATCTGTTTGAGCCTATTTATGGTCGGTACCGGTTGCCCATATGACCGACGCCCCCTGAAGAGATTAGTTATTTTATGTTGTTGGGGTAGTGCAAGATACAGAAAGCATCCCATTCCAGAGACACCCCTGGTTCTTTTGCATGCTCAGTGTATATAGCACTGATACATGGGACCTCGGTTTAACGTCTCATCCGAAAGACTATTAGTAATGTTAGGGGAGGAGCGGGAGTCGAACTCAGGACCCCTGGTTTACCAGTCCAGCGTTACCACTGGATCACATCCGCTCCTAAATTTGTTTTATAAATTTACTGTGTTAAAGAATTGTAAAAATCTTATTCCCACAAAGACAAATGTTTAACTCGAAGGCAATGAAACTTTAAACCCGTTATAAGATTTCCAGTTCTAAATTCTAACGGGTCGATACGACCTTCATAATATCCTGCATGAGCAAAAATATTAATGAAATGAAATGAAAAAATAATTCTGGCGACCAAAATTTTTAATTTCAGGAATATTAGAAAATGTGTTCTATTCAAATCAAGCATAACTGTTTTAATGCAATGTTATCTCAGGGCCTTGATTGAGGCCCTGATTATCTATAACCTTACCAGAAATGTCATCACCCCGCGGACTTTCTGCCCCTATCGTTTAGGACAAGTATCTGCGCAAAGTTTGTGAAATATGATTGACAAGGTACACGTGCAAAAGCCTTTACGCTAAAAAAAGTTCTGAAAAGGAATTTAAGTAAAGTATTTTTCATCTGTCTGTCTGTTTGTCTTTCTTTCTATCATCTTCATCGGCTGCAAATGTGACTGACGCCCTCTGAAGCGTCTAGCTATTTTAGGTTATAAGGGATAGTGCAGAGGCAACGCATTCCAGAGACACTACTCTTTCATTTAAATGTTCAGTTTTTAACACTGATGCATGAGGGTTCGGTTTTAAGGTCCAATTCGAAAGAATCGAGATTCACACATTTGCGTTCATATATATAGCCCTTGAGATCAGTCAAGAAAATTCTAGACTCTTGAAAAAAAAGCTGGTATAGTCACGGTACATATGCCGAGGTTTACTATTAATGCAAGTAAATCTAAAAATAGCAGTATTATTTTCCCCCTTTTTATTTCTACTTCTACTTCTACTTGATACTCCCGAGCAATCAATACTGACTATAACTGGGAGGCGCTTTGTCAGGAAAACTGTGTTAAAAAGTATTATGTGCACTGTTAAAAGTTTAAAAGATAAAAAGTTCACAGAGTGAGAGAGTGCATGACTAAATTTAAAAACAATAAGGGCGGGACTAGATGGTGACGGTCACCAGCCTATCCTTGAAGATATCTAGGCTGGGACTGGATTTGACCCGGTATGGTAAGCTATGCCAATACCTTAAAGTTCTGGGAAAGTAGGAGCTGAGGTGGTACTGGGTACGAGACTGGGGGATCAGGAAGTTCAAGTTTCTAGTTGGACTAAGGTGACTATGGTCGACATAAACAAGGTTGTACTGGATCTTATAGAGAAAAAGTAGGGAGGATTGGAGTCTGCGGCTTTCTAGGGTGGGCCGTCTAAGTTCATTTAACATATTTGTTACACTACTTTGAAAATCAGAATTATTACAAACATATCTAGCCGCAGCTCTTTGTACACTTTCAATTTTGTAGGTAAGATGTTTCTGCCAAGGGTGCCATATTATTGAACAATATTCTAGTTGAGGTCTGACATAGGTGGTATAGGCTTGAGTTTTGATTTGTCTATTTTGAGTTTTGATGTTTCTCTGGATAAATCTTAGGGTATTTTTTGCCTTGGAGGTAATGTTATTAATATGATTGGCCCAGTTCAAATCTTTAGAGATGGTAACTCCAAGGTACTTGGCAGATTCAGTTGATTTGAGAGTTTTATTGTGTAGAGTGTACGGGAAGATGGTGGGGTTCTTTTTTCGGGTGATCCTTAGCACCTCACATTTGTCCGGATTGAACTCCATGGCCCAGTCCCGTTCCCAATTTTCTAGTTTATGTAGGTTTATGAACATTATCTCGTAAGGTATGAATGAATGTCTTTAGGTTCAAAAGCAACGGATGTTGTTATGCGCCGTTTATGGCCGGTACTTTTTTATAACCTGACTACCTTATTTTGTAGGGTTTCGGGATGAAGGCAAAACGACATCTATTTTATAACTGAGCGGCAAAATATTTGATCGCGGGAACAAATAACCTGTGTAAACTATTTTTGGAATGCTTATACATAATGGCGTTTATCAATTTTGAAAAAAATATTTGACCTGTAGTGACCTGGACGTAGTATACGGGGGACAAAGTCACGTGCATAGAGACACACACAGAATTCTCTTAATAAATTAAAGAAAAATGAACACTAGTCACATGAGAAGACGGGCCTCATCGCTTAGACATTTAGTCTTGTTGTGCCTATCACAACCCGGAAGTGCGCAATATGTTTATTAGTGATGTCTTGCCCACTGTATGCTGCAAAATGAAGTAACACACTTTTGCACATTTATGTCCAATTTGGTCAGGAAGAGAATGGCAACTGGAAGAAATGTCGTTGGTATGTTATAAGGTTTTGATAGATCATCTAATAGGACGCTTTGCCTCAAACAGTAGCTGAAAGAACGATGAGTGATACTATTTTCGGATTTGTCATAGTTACCCGAATATTTACAACAAAATGTATTTTTACACCTTAACATTGGCTGTGCCCGTTAGACGTATGTTAAATCTAATCTTTTTTCTAATTATGTGTTCCTTAAAGCTTTTTATACAGATGTCAATGAAAGGAAACTTTGAAGTTATTTCTGATCAAAATCACTTCTCAATCATTGAATTCTTTTTTTCTCACCAGGACAAAATTCAGTAGAATGCTAATCTTTAAAAATGATATTTCTCACTGAACTATCAACTTTAAATGTATCTTATCTCTAGGCGGAAGGTGCCTACGAACCAGAGAATCTGTGTTAGAGAGGATTGAGTTGAGACAACAAGAATTGCTTCTTAAACTTGATGCAGTAGAGAAAGGTGAGAGTGTATCAAGTTCATCATTGGTTATTCAAGGCACATATTCAGTACTACTACATTAATTTTATTGTGGGGAAATTGACTGTTGATTACTCATTTTTATGAATTGTGTTTTTGTTACTTTGATGTTTTTCCACTTGAAGCCATTGTCAGAAACTTATGCTTGATCCATTCTGATTTGCTCTATTTATTGAGTGTGGGGGAATTAATTTTGAACATTTTATACTCATGAATAATTTATGGGATATTTTCATTAGTTTCCGAAACATTTCCTTTGCACACTGAGTCACTCTGAGCCATATATGGTAAAATTAACTGTTTGATGTTATAAATTCAAGAGTATTTATAAAATTATATGTAATGTGTAATATCATTGAATGAAAAGTTCCTTCACCTTGCACATTAATATTCGTGAAAATGAGTTATCGGCAGTTGTTTGCCCTATGGTATATGTATTAAATGTAGTTGTACAGAACTTGTACTGGGAATAACTGACGATGATTAGAAGCAAATAAGGTATTCATTGGCTGAGATTGTGAAATGTAAATATGTCAGCAATCAGGCTAAGAAAAATGTCATTAATTATTCATGAGTACTAAACTTTTGGAATCAGTTTTCCTGCTGGTCATGAATAATTTGAAACAGAATTGATCAGACTTGGGTTCATGACATAGCTAGTACTGACCAGATGTAACTAGCATTTGCGAATTCAGAAATTAAGTAGAAGTTTACTTAAATACTGTGACTGCTTTGCCAAGATTTTCTATGAGGATGTGTAATGTTTACAACCAGTCTAATTGTGCTTTACTGGCTCACCTGAGCACTAGTGCTCAAGGGTGAGCTTTTGGGATCATTGATTATTCGGCGTGCGTCATGTGTTGTCAAAAATTTGTCTTGAACGACTCCTGCTCCTATACCGCTATGCCATCTTTGATGAAACATGCCTGGGACATTCCTTGCATGAAGCTCTACCAAAGTTGTTCAAAAATTTGAATTCCATCAAGAACTCTGGTTGCTATGGCAACAGAAAGGGAAAACTTTGAAAATCTTCTTATCTGAAACCACAAGATCCTGAGCCTTAAGATTTGGTATGTAGCATTGTCAAGTGTACCTCTACCATGATTGTTCAAATTATACCCTAGGGTCAATTTGGCCATGCCCCGGGGTCAATTGATTTTACAAAGGCTTATAGAGGGAAAACTTTGAAAATCTTCTTGTCTGAAATCACAAGGCCCTGAGCCTTAAGATTTGGTATGTAGTATTTTCTAGTGGACCTCTACCAGGTCTATTAGAGTTATGCTTCTGGGGTCAAATTTATCCCCGTCCAGAGGTCAATTAATTTTACATAGGCTTATATAGGGAAAACTTTAAAAAACTTCTTGTCTGAAACCACAAAGCCTAGAACTTAGATATTTTTAATGGAGCATCAACTAGAGGTCCTCTACCAAGTTTATTCAGATTATGCCCCATGTGTGAAAATTGTCTCTACCCTGGGGGGTCACTTGAATTCATATAGATTTATACATGAAGAATCATAGAGAAAAGCTTCAGATGTTTACTCAGCAGCAGACCCAAAGGCAAAGTATTCAGGTGAGCGATCTAGGGCCATCATGGCTCTCTTGTCTAAATTTGACTGAGTTGAAAAAGACATATTTTAATGAGAAAATATCTTACATGTAAACTGATAAAAATGTGATAGTAAGCCTCCTTACAGTAGAGGAATCTGCCCTTTGAACAGATTGTTCATTAGTGACTCATTTCATCACTACAGCACTTGCATCATCTTCATCAGTCCAGTTTATTGTCATACCTCATCAAACAAAAGTCCCCACAGTGACCACTCTAAGTATGTTTGCTAAGACAAATTAGGTTGTGCAAACATTTCAGTCAAATAAACAGAGATAATCAGTGCAGAAGACCGGACTATCTGGTTCTTCCTTTCTAACATTAATAAACAGACATTAACCCTTACCATGCTAAATATCTAAAATGAACTTGTCCATCTTTCAATTTGGACAGGTCTATTAACTGTTCATGGGGATGCTGATTGAAAATTTACTGACTGAATGGCGAATAGTGCAGACCATGATCAGACTGCACGGATGTGCAGGCTGATCTTGGTCTGCACTAGTGGCAAAGGTGGTATCAACTGGTTTTAGCAGAGTAAGAGTTAAAGAATGAAATTCAAAATGATTCACTGTATAAACCACAAAGCGACTGCTACTGTGAAGTAAGTGGCTAAAATTAAGCAAAGTTATCTAGCAAGTTTAAGAAACAATTCTGAAGTTTTCTTTCATCTGAGTGTTCATTCGCTGTCCCGAAATTGGTTATGAATCTTATGTTTAACTTATGTGTTTAAATAATGAAGAAAGGCCTTCCAGCAGAAATTTAAGCATACCTCACTCGAGGATTATGGTATATTTTCTCACAAAGAATTTTAACTTTGGAAAAAAGTAAATATATCATTGAAAAACTGTATTGTATATCACAGCTGTTCAGAACCAGAAGTATGCAACACCACAGTTCAGTGACATGGTTCTACATCAGATGTACAAATTCTATCAAGAGGAAGAATTCTGCGATTTCAAGATTGAAGTTGAGGGTAAACTTTACAAGGTAGGGCTTTTTACATCTGTGCTTTTGTTTTCAATTTGTTCTACACACTGTAAGTTAATTACTGACTATGACAAATTCAGGCATATTTTTCTCTGATTTTTTCACCAGTATATGTTTATTTTAACAGTTTAGATTCTTCTAAAATAAAGGCTATAGAAGTTGGAAGAAGTTATAGAAGTATTATGTTGTGTAACTGAGTAAATATTTACAGAATTCAGTTCCCATAAACTGACACACAGTGAAAAAACAATCAGTTCAGTAGCATTTTATAGCATTTAAGCAACCAGTTTGTTTAAAAGTATACCGGTCTTTACTTTTGTGAACTGAATTTTCTTTCAGGTTCATCGCCTTGTGCTTGCAAGTTGTAGCGATTATTTTCGAGCCATGTTGTCACATGACATGGTAGAAACACGAGAAGAATGCACTAACTTGAGAGGCATGACCGTAAAGGGAATAGAACCATTGTTAGAATATGCATACTCTGGGAAGCTGGAATTAACCATGGACAATATAAATGATGTCATATCGGGGGCAACATTCCTACAAATTTCAGCCGCAATTGACCTCTGCGTTAACTTTTTAAAAGAGAACATGACTTTCGAAAATGCAGAGGAACTCTTGAAGATTGGTGACATGTTCAATGTGCCTGCTCTTAGGGAGTATTACAGAGCCTACTTACTAAAAAATTTTCTAAAGTTTGTTGAATCTGATTCATTTCTAAATATAGATGCAGACTCACTAGCAGACTACTTGTCAGACGATTCTCTCAAAACAACTTCAGAATCGATCTTATTTAATCACTGTTTAAGATGGTATGATCATGATGCTAAAAATAGAGAAAAAGATGCATATAAAGTGTTTGAAAAAATCAGAATGACAACTGATCGTTACCCATTAATACATTATGCATCACAACAGGAATTATTTCAAACCAATCAAAAATGTAAAGATATATTAGAATTTTCAGAGCAGTATTTGAATAATAGTTCAAAACGTTACATAGATAATACATCATTTAGAACACGAGTGCGTTCAGTGAGACATACCATAGTTCAAGTTGGAGGTGTAATGGTGGCTCATGAGGATTATGATACATTCCAGGACTTTGTTAACCATTCTTCCAATGAGCCTTGCGGCTGGAATATGAACCATTTCTTTCATCCAGATCTGAAGGCTTGGTTTCCTCTTGGAAGAGTGGGTGTTTCTCAGACTCGTCAGTCTCACATGCAGTTTGTTGAGGTTAATGGCTGTGGGGTTATGGTTGGGGGATATGAATATCATTGTACAGGGGATATAGTGAGTAAGATGTGTGTGAAAGATGTGAAGATGTTCTCTGCCCAGGGACAGTTTGATATCTGTGATATGCCTGATCTCCTTCATGAAAGAGCAAGACATGCAGCTGTGTTCCTCGATGGTGAGTCTTGTTGAAACCTGTTTCAGAGTTCCTGTGGGCTTATTGTAAAAAAATGATACTCATTGCTTTTATCAGTATTAGCTCACCTGAGCACAACATGCTTTGGTTGCTATGGCGATACGAGCAAAAACTTTAAAAATCTTTTTATCTGAAACTGTGGAATTGGTACAAAGCATTGTCTGGAGGACCTCTAGAAAGGCTGTTACAATGATCCCCTAGGGTCTTTATTAACCCTTCTTACAGGTCACAAGTTTTACATAGAACTGCATAAGAATATCTTTCAAATTCTTCTTGTCTGAAACCACAAGACTCAGAGCTCTGAAATTTTGCATGAAGCATTGTCTAATGGACCTTACAAAGATTTTACAGACTTAACACCTCGGTTGTTATTGGGTCAATCCAGGTCAGATGTTTTACATAGACTTTTGTAGAGAAGCTCTTTAAAGATCTGTCAAAAACTGTTTGGCTGAAATGTGAACCTTGATTGTTCAAATTATGTCCCTTGAGTTATTTTGAGCCATAACCTAAGTGTCACATGTCTTACCTTGAATAAATAGGAAAACCTTTTAATTTTTTTTTTTATGGAAACTACATGGCCCAGAGCTCTGGATTTTGGTATGTAGAATTTTCTAGAGAACCTCTACCAAGATATTTCTGTGTTTGCCCCTGGGATCATCTTCAGCCCTCTGCCCTGGTAGTCAGATGTTTTATATACACTTGATGAACGAAACCTTTAATATTTTCTTGTCATAAACTACAAGCCTGAGAGTTCTGAAATTTGGCATCTTGGGTTTTCATTTGTAATTTACCAGGATTTTTTCAAGCTTTGCCTTTATGGTCATTATTGGCTCCATCTTGCAGGTGAGATGTTTTACTTAGAAAGACAAAGTTCACAATTAGGGGTCTAAGCGATAGGGACCTACATGCTCTTTTTAATTGACAGCACTTAGCACTTCTCTTTGCCTTTTTATTTTCATTCATTAAAGTTGAATAAAAGTTTTCATGTAAGAAGGGGTTTTTTTAAAATATTTTTTGCACCTTAGTTGTTTTAATTTTGACGAAGACATGACAGTCAAGTAAGATAATAATCATACATGTAGATAAAAGGAGATTAATATAAAGTGTAGTGAATTTTTTTTATCTTAGAAACAGGGACAAAGTCAATAAACATATGTCTGTGTAGAAACTCTAATAATTCATTGGTTATAAGCGAGGTAACTGAACCCATGCATGTACAGAAGTGACATTTTGTACCTATATTACAGGTTGTATCTATATTACAGGTTGTATCTATATTACAGGTTGTATTTATATTACAGGTTGTATCTATATTACAGGTTGTATTTATATTACAGGTTGTATCTATATTACAGGTTGTATTTATATTACAGGTTGTATCTATATTACAGGTTGTATCTATATTACAGGTTGTATCTTATTACAGGTTGTATCTATATTACAGGTTGTATCTATATTACAGGTTGTATCTATATTACAGGTTGTATCTATATTACAGGTTGTATTTATATTACAGGTTGTATCTATATTACAGGTTATATCTATATTACAGGTTGTATTTATGCTATTGCGGGTAAAGATGATCATCAAACTCTGAAATCTGTAGAAAAACTAGACTGTCACAATGAAACTTGGAGTTATGTTAAACCGTTACCAAAAAAACTTTTTGACCATGCTGCAAGTGTTTGTGATGGAAAAGTAAGTAGACCAGATGAAAACAAAAACAAAAAAGATAACCATAGAAATATATTATCATTGCAGCACAATTTGTCTTTAACTTTTACCTTGCTGGAGGCAATTGTCTCTTGCGACCAGTGCAGACCAAGATCCACCTGCACATCAGTGCAGTATGATCATGGTCTGCACTATTCGCCCTTCAATCAGTAAATTTTCAATGGGCACCCACATAAACAATGAATCTGTCCAAATTGAAAAAGGGACAAGTCCATTTTAGAAATTTTGTATAGTAAGGGTTTAGAAACTACTTCATTTAAATCTATTCATGTACATAAATAATGCCATGTTATGCCATTTACGTTCCTTAGAATCATTATTTTGGATCAGACATTCTCAGTACATTTTAGAATAGATATTATATATCTTATTTTACAGATATATGTGAGTGGTGGTGCAGAGCACAGGGATGCCAAGAAAACTGTTTGGTGCTACTGTCCCCAGCGCAACAACTGGAACAAGAAACAAGATATGAATTGTGGTAAGCTTTAATATACATGTTGTTTTTTTTTTCTTTTGTGCTTCATTCCCTTTTTAGCTCAATAGTTGAGATCGTCAAAGAAATTTATGCCACAGATTCAAAAAAGAGGACACAGGAATGACTGATTTTCAGGAAAAACGTTGACAGAGAATTAATCTGAAGAAATTGTTGTGTTCAGATTTGCCAATTTAAGTCATCGTCTTAAAACATTTAGGCAATTCAGCTGCAGAGATGGGGTGTAGAATAACTTGTTTTTAGAACTATTGGTACACTCTGCAACAATTAAGGAATGTTTTTCATTTGAATTGAATAAGTTATTTAGCTCATATTTTATATCTGACAGCACGTGCTGGCCACGGTATGGTGTGCATTGACAAGACGCTCTATGTTGCTGGAGGTTACAATGGGAACAGGGAGGCGACAAATCCAGATGGCCATCTCAGGTGCCTTGTATCAGTGGAACAGTATTCTGTAGAGACCGGTCAATGGACAAAACTGTCGGCCATGAAACATGGTATTGCCTTCTTCCAAATGACAAGTAAGTTTTGCTCTGATTCTTACAGAAACAAGTTGAATATATATATACAGAGTTAAAGATAAAAACATAAAACATTCTTGGAAAAGAATTTACAGCTTCTAGTACGTATGCTTTGAATGTATAACTTGTTATTGAATATTACATGCAGATCAAGAAGACTCCTAAAATGTTATGTATTAACTTGAGAGTACCCACAATGGTTTTGAGTTGTAGTTAAAAATCTCAAGAAAAAAAAGGCACAGGTGAAATATTTAGCAATTAAACCATCTTAACTGAGACAGACTTACTTAGCTATACTTGATACTTACTTGGTAGTTTTGACTGTTAAAGGAATAACTGAATGGCAGTGTCTGGGTTGGGTGAATAGATATTACATGCACATAAAATTTCTATTACATTTTATGAGGTAAAGGCATTTTTAATGCCATATCTTTTATAGGCATTTTAAATCACTTTAAAGAATTCGGGTATTAGACTCATAATATACTGTCTTTCATCAGTAAATTGAGTCTTTGGAAGAAACATATCTAATGACAAAATATAGACAATAAAAGCTCTAATACCCTTGGCTTATCAAGACATGACAAGTATAAACTTTGAAACTCACAAGACATAATGGGCCTATAAAGTAAAGAGAAAGACAGATTTTTCTTAGTCTGATCTAGAAAACAATGGCTATGTCATTATGTCATCATTAAAACCCAATGAGGATAAAAACAACATGAAAATAATTAAAGTTTTTGAGAACTCTTCAGTTTGGAGGTAAAGCATTATGGAGCTAGAACCTTAAATAATTTTAAAAATTTGACTCGTAGTATTGGATGGACATATAGTGGTGCTAGGAGGGGTGGATTCAGCAGGTCATCTTACACAATATATGCACGAGTATAACCAGGAACAGGACAGATGGAAAATATTTGGAGAACTGCCAAGACCGTTGAAAAGTAAGAAAAACCACCTCATGGGTTTTTGTTTATTTCACAATTGATGAGAAAGTAGACAGTTTTGTTTGGAAGTAATTAGAGGTATGCATGTTTAGTTTTTTATTATTTTCTAAGAAAATCTCAGTTCCATTATACATCTGGGTGTGAATACAGGTCTCCTAATATACAAATACAAAAGAATTTGTATAGCGCAAATACTATAAAAATATTCATTTGCGCTTCACATACTTTCACAAAAACACATGAAACGTAACATGGCAAAAACATACCGGTTACTACTTACATACACGTCTTTAACAGATATGTTACCTGGTGCTACCTACCTATCAGTTTCTGATACAGGGTATGGTCATTACAAACCTATAAGATGGTCAGTGCAATTTCTGTTCCAAAGTTTAGTTGATAAGTCAATATTTTTCGGAGCTACATTTAGAATCATGTTGGTACATAGTCATTAACATATTATTGACTGGCTTAAATACCAATGAAGTGGCCGAGAGATACACATGCTATTTCAGCACCTCTGAGTACAGGGTGTGATTTTTTGACTTGGCTAGTTTGTCATCTGTCATCAACATTTAGTTTATATTTGAGATTGTCATTTAATTCATGTAATTTAGAAATTGGAACATATACTCACATGATCTGCTATATTCAAGATTCAAGTTGTGGTGCTGTTGTGATCAAGTTGACAGACACAGGATGTATGGAGGATGAGTCAGATGAAATAAAGGACTATTACAGGGATCTGTAAGTACTTAGACACTAGTGCATTGTCACAGAGTAGATAAGCATATTGGTTCAGGGGTGTAATTGTTCACACCTGATCATATTTCAGGCATTGGAATTTTTTAAGTATTTGTAGATTGAAAAATAATGCCAGCTTTTAGGTTTTCAAAACACATGTCGGATTATTTACATTTTGAAAATTTTACCAATAGTAAACCCGTCGTTTATACAGGCTATAGAAATAGCATTATTTTTTCTGTAATTTTGATACTTTTATAAGCTCATCCTATCACAGTGTTTTCGTTCAGTATAGATTTACAGAGAAAGTCTCTTTTGGACAGAAGGTATTAATTTTTTGTTTTCAGGTTTGAAGATTATGAGTTATCAGCCTTAGAGGTAGATGAACAGGATACATTGCAACGTTCCCGCATGATGATGGAAAATTTTGATCCTGGTGACTATCTCCTTGACGATGAAGACAGTCCCAGTGATTGGGAATGAAAACTGACCTCATTGATAATTCTTTTGTAATAGAATCAGTAATTATGCATTAAAAAGTTGCAATCAAAAATTGCAGTTGATTGCATGCAATGTAAGCTTCTTGTGATCCAGAAGGAAATACTGATTTCTCTCATTGTAAGAGGTAGGCTGCAGTTAACATTGTTTAAGGTAAGGTGTATGTAAAAGAAAGCAGGACCTTTAAGAGAAAGGGATATGTTCAGTGCAGGTGTTTTGTTAGGTTCACACAGAAATGTAGTTATTTAAGAAATCAAGGGAAGTGCACTAGGTCCACACTGTGAAACATTTAAAAAATACACATCTGTATTTCTGTATTTACCCTTTAAGTTCTTAACGTTAACGATCTGAATGTAGTTTCTTCTTGTACTATGCTTGTGATTTGAGGATACTCGATCCATCAGTTTATTTAATGAAGAACATTTTTGCCTTTCTCCAGTTCAGATAGAGACAAAGTCAGTAAACTTATGTCTATGTAGTATTCAGATAATTCACTGGTTATAACCACAGGTGCAAGCAAGGTTCTGAACCCATTAACCTGTACATGAAATAAAAATCACAACTAATGAGCAGTCTTGTTGAGATTTTTATTACAAATGAATACTTAATTTAGCTTCTTGTACATTCTAAGATCCTGTAGTTATAACAGAAAAAATATATACATATTCAGAAGTAGAACATTTGGCAAATGTTTTAACATATCTTGTTTAACTAAATGAATAATTTTTCTACGCTCTCTATTTAATTTTACGAATTGGGGGTTTTAAACTTTTGATTGAATAGTTTCTTCTGGGACAGGTTGCATGGTTGACAAGTGTACATCAGTGACTATGACAGGAAGTAGATTTTAAGCTAAATCAGCATGCATAGCTGTATATTTTTGTCCTTTATCTGTAACAAAATTAACACCTATTTCATTTGTTTACATTTAAATGTCATTGGTTTTATACTATAGAATTCACATCATCATTTGAGTTAATGTATACCAGTTTGATTTCCTTGAACTGTTAAGACAATAATATTTGCAGGAATTTTTAAAGTATAAAAGTGAAAAATATTTTTACTGTTTACTGCCATGTGTAACTATGTAATGTTGAAACATTGAACTGATGAATACATGCATGCATGTATTAGAAGATGCCCTTCCAATTATCTGTGATATTATGCATGTATGATCAGATGAGAGAGTCATTTAGCCCCATTTGGACTTTTCCAGTATTTGAAATTTCACATTTTTTGAGTTGGATGATATTAAAAATTTTTATTTGTGGAATTTATTTATTGTATACCAAACATAACTAAAGATAACTAATTGTGCTTATACCATGCTGCTTTATAGAATGGTTTGTTAAATAAACTAATCCTTGTCAGGTAAAAGTAAGTTCTCCACTAGCACATTTGCAGTTTAATTTTTTTTCATCTTGTAGTTAATACAAGTCGTATACCCAGCACTTCACAAACTGAGCTATACAAGTGAGCAGTTGTAGATTGATAATCAAGTCACTCAAGTATTGGTCCTTTTTATCAATCAAGTATTTTACCTTCATATCACCAAAGTATTGGAGAATTGTAACATCCAAGTATTGGCCCTATTTAATTCTTAAGTAATAGTCTTTTGTATCACCCAAGTATTGGACCTTTTTAGCAGCCAAATATTAATCCTTTTTATCACCCAAGTACTAGACCTTTGTAACAGCCAAATATTGGACCTTTTTATCACCCAAGTACTAGACCTTTGTAACAGCCAAATATTGGACCTTTTAATCACCCAAGTACTAGACCTTTGTAACAGCCAAGTATTGGTCCCTTTCATTACCAAATTGTAGGTCTTTTTTGCAAGGTAAGGATTGGTCCTTTTTTATCTTGAAAGGATTGGTCTGTTTACTTCCCACGTGCTTGTACTTTGTTTCACCCAAGTATTAGTCATTTTCATCACTGAAGTACTAGTAATGGATCTTAGTATCAGCCATGTAATGGACCTTGTATCACCGATGTATTGGACATTTTTATCATCCAAGTATTGGTCCTTTGACACTTACAAAATAGAGAAAGTTAGAATGACAAGTCTATGTTGGATGACTTGTTTTTCTCATCGGTACAAACTGAAAAGTGTTAGAGACTTGTGGTTTTAGTCTATGGTGCTGTACCCATTAATTTTTCTTGCCTTAAGAACGTTTGCCTACATACCATGTATTAATCCAGTAAAAGTATATAAATATTTTTACATTACAGGTTGCATGATAATGTTAAACATCATGATTCATAGTATTGGCATATTTTCTTATAAAGATATTACCTCAAAGTATCATTTTCATTGCAAAAGAGTGAATAAGGGAATCAATCCAGAACAAAGTGAAAATAAGATCACATTGACAGCAACATATACATGTACAGCAGCATTTTCTTGGTTTCTTGTAGATATTAACTTCAGAGTGTCATTTTAGATGCAGTTGAATTGTGATTAAGTTGATCTAGTTGAAAGAAAGTTGTACTTGCAAAATCTTTACAAGAAATGTGCTTTTTCCCTGAAGTACTTTTTGCTGGAAATACTAAATGTGATGCAACAAAAGATAAGATTGTACAAAAAAATCCCCAGGTATGTTGTCAATTTAAAGAATTTTGTTTTAACTGTGATTGTATTGCAAGTACAAAAAAAGTCATCAGGTATTGTTGTTTTGACAGACTGTATTGCAAGTACAGAAAAAAGGTCATCAGGTACATTGTCTGTTTAAAGATTGTTATTTTGATTGATTGTATTGCAAGTACAAAAAAAGTTATTAAGTATGTTGTTAATTTAAAGAATTTTGTTTGATTATGTTTGTGTTGCAACTGGGATTCAGATTCAGGGATACATCAGGTTTGGTCCTGGCCAGTTACCAGTGAGAAACATTGCCTGTTTCTTGCATTGTATGGAAGTTGTATGAAATGAGTTGTTGTTTCTGTCTGGTAACTTTAGTTCAAGACTATAAACAATACTCAGCCAATGTAAACCCCTGATAAATGATGTGTTATTATGTTTCAGGTGTCAGGACCATACCTGTGCAGTGTTGTAATTTTTCAAATTATCACATACAGTAACTTAATGCATGATATTTTAATGTTTTATGCAAGTAATCATGTCAAACTGAGATCTGAAAATATTTATTAGTATAAAACAATACAGTTTTATTTGATCTCAGTTCATTTAGTGAAGATGTAAGCGATCAGTTAGTTATTTGGTACACATAAACGTCTTCAAATAATGTTTCTGACAAGTCTGATACAGACCCAGTGTTTCCTGCTCATCTCACTACTTGAGGTAAATGAAGACAGGTTTAGTTTCTCTTTGTATATTCACAAACTGTATATAGAAAATTTCCAATATGAAAGATAAGAAATAAAAATGAGAAATTCAAAATATAATTGTTATTTTTGAAGATTCTTCTAAGCCTAATTAAACTTGTGCTGATACAACAGGGGAAGTAACTCTGTTTAGAGTTTGGTTTATTTATAATAGTGGTCACCTTATATATCTGATTTGAAATAACATAAACATTTCTAGTGTAATTGCAAACATTTAAAACAATGATGTTTACTATTACCAAAAATACACTGATTTAAAATCGACCTTTGTCTTTCAAAATAAAACAAAGAGCTCAATCCAATGATGGAATACATGTATCTGTCAACTGTTCACAAATGTTTTTTCTGCTAGTCATACTTGGTATATTAGGATATCTCATGTCCACAGTATCAAATACTTCATCAATAAACCATACAGAGAATTTATAAGTTAAAGGAGTTGTGAATGAAGAATGTGCCTAAAAACTTCAGGAGGACATGTTTTTTTTCATCTTTATATAGTGTTTCTGTGTCTGTGTGTCTGTGTCTGTGTGTCTTTGTGTTTTTACTGATAATTGACACAAATTTGCCTCATGTATGTGCTTCTTAACAGGAAGAGTTCACTGTAAGTAAAACTTAATTTGTTTAATTTGCATTGAATGGTCAAGACCACTTTGAAAGTTATACCAAAAAATAAGAATGTTTTGCATCTTAATTTAACATTATCTAGTGAATGATTGTTGGTCACCCTGATGTATTTAGTTTCTTGATATTATAGTCAATGCTCAATATTTGAATTTCAGAGAGGGCTGAGAAACACATGTCCAAATTTGATATTGTATGTGTGAAGAAATACATGTGTATTGGTTGAAGGTTGCACTGCATATGTACTTTCAAAGTATAGCATGAAGACAGAAGTTGACTTTTTTTCTTTTTTTTTTTTTTTTTTGTAAAACTTTTTTTTATGGAATGATTAGAATGTGAAGGCCTGTTATGTAATATTTGTTTCACCTTGATTGTTGGGAGTTTTGCCATAGGGGTCGGGGATCATAGCTAAATGCAAAATAACTCATGAATTATTAGATGTTATGTTTTTGTTGGGACAAGAAAATGAATGCTAACTTAGATGTGGAAAAAATGGAAAATAATAAAAAATGATAATAAAGAAATACTGTACATAAAATAAAATGAAAAAACATATGTTTCTTAACAAGGTATATAGAAGTTTTTTATCAATGTGGATGATTGTCCCTTAATGATGTTTGTCCACTTGTAAAAAGGGCACATTCCAGATTATGTCATATTAATGTAACTGTTATAGTTTGTTTTCAGTTTTCAGCAGGATTTGGGTACGTTCGTTCAGTTTTACTTGAACTTTTTTTTTCAAATAATTTCATGAATTTAGTGTTAACCTTACCCATGATTATTTTTAAAATTGTTAGGTCGAAACTGTATAACTCTCAGTTAAGTAAGGACAGTATGTGTTTCAAAGGTTTCTGCCTCTGATAACCCTGAACCAATTTCAGTATTTTCCTTTTGAAGGGAGGACAGGTGAAAATTTTTAAAAAGTACCTGAATTTTTTTGTTATTTCTTCATTGTTTATGATACTGTTCAGACTTTGTTTTTTTATGTGGAAAATCTTTTTAGAGGAATTGTAAATTTTATGTATAAGTTTCCCAACAAAGTTATATTTTCTCCTTGAAAACTGAAATTAGGGTAATTAGTATGGTAAAAACCAACAGAGAATTTTCAAAATTGTTTTAGATCATGTTTAACTTAAAAAACTGTTATTTTTAATTAGAAGTATTTGTAAAATAATTCATTTATTGATTAGATTTCTGAGTTTGCTTTAGGTCAACATTTTGATTATTGTTGTAATTGTGAGTAATTTTGGGTACACTTTGAAAATAATGTGTGTTGATGAAAACATTAATGCTTATTCATCAAAGTTATGTGTGCAAAGAAATGAGAAGGTTTAACATGCATATTTTTGCATGAATATGATGTTCTAGAAAGTGGATTGTTGATTTTTTTTTTTCAGAAAATATCATTTCTTACATATGAAAATTTGCAAATAAAGGCTATACAATTCCAAAGAAGTTCTTGGAGATAATCATGCTCATTATCCTCTTAAATAACATTTAAAATCAGCATTTATAATTTTGTTATTTTCTTACCATGTCATTAAATTCCAACACAACCGAGTTTTATTTAACAGCATTCCAGCTTTACCTCCACCGCAACTACCAATAACAATTGGACAAGATGGAGACTTTTTTTTTTTCTAAAAAATGATTTACAGGGGTGTTTTTAGATGCAATGTTACCAGGTCCTGTAAAACTGTTGTATTTACAGAATGCAGATTTTGTTTTTTTCATGCCTTCAAAGTATTCCCCTTTTTTAATATACAAACCCTTTGATCCAATTTTTAAAAGCATTTTCAAAGTCAAATATAGGTATACCCTGCATACACCAGAAAGCAGCTGACCCAAATGCTTGTTGAGAGCTTTATTTTCTACCAGTAAAGTAGGATTTTTTTTAACCCGCAAACAAGAAAAAAGTTACACAGTGCTTTATCTGGCAGATAAGGTGCATGGGGTTTGACATGAAGCTTTTCCTTAAAAAAAAAGATGTACAATTGTATTGTCATTCAACAAAGACATGTACTTTGTACCCCTACCTGGACGTCGCTTTTTGCATTTCTTTTTGAGTATTATCAAAAAAATAAAATTTGTAGAAAGCTCAAGTGAAGATTTTCCCTTTGGAATGGCAACTTGAAGCAATCGGCTTTGTAAATTGAAAAAAAAAAGAGTAAGAATGTATCGCCTTTACACTTGTAAGCATTTTTGCAATTTTAGGACGCCTACACCCTTCTGTTGCCAATATTTTATTGCTAACCTTTCAAGTTGGTTTAAAAAATTGGACCAATGTTTAGTTCCCTGTTACAAAAGTGGAAAAAACTTTTTTGTTGTATTTTTGATACAGTTTCAAGAGATTTCTAGCGACTCGAACTCTAGTGCACTTTCGCTCATTCATCAGCCAATGGGGTAGCTTCTTTAACTTACACTTAGAATGTGAAAAACATTTGCGGTTAAAATACCAACCCTGCTAACTGTCTGATGCACTGTGAGGCGCATGTCTGAAATACAGACATCAGTAACTTTTTGGATGAGCTTTTCTGAGGTTGCAGTTGGCCGGCCAGATTTTGGGTCATCTTTGAACTTGTCTTCCCCTCCCATGAATTTGTTCAACCACTTCGAAACTGTAATTTATGACGCTTCTCAATTCTTAGTGTATCTGCCATGCACATACACCAAATGGCAGTGTCTTTATGTAACTGTTAGTTTCAACAGGTTTTGTTCTTCTTTTCCCAGTCATTTTTTATGTAGATAAATAATTTTAGTGTAGGTGTATAGCCTGTGTATTGGGATTTTACATAGTGTAGAATTTTAAACAATTTCATCGTGTTACATGGTCATAGAAAGGCAGGTAACATTACATTTGGAAACACCCTTGTTTATAATGAAGGGCAAAGTATCGAAATGTATTTTGAACAAGATTTTTTTATTACATTTTTATTTGAATGATAAAGAGTTGACCTGTCTGTGTGTATTATCCCATCCTCTGTGGTTAGCATGTCTCACCATGATTCAACAGATTGCAGTGCAATCCCCAGTCCGGCCTGTTCCAATATGATCTTAGTTGTTGAAAGAGATGTAAAATTGCGTGAACAATCTGAGATAGAATCAGAACAACTAGTTTCAAAAGAAGTAACTACTTTAAAACAAAGTCTGATTGAATTAAATAAAGCCGAAGAAGAAAGAAAAATTGAAAATGATCTGCTTGATACGACCATTCGTTACGAAAACACAACAGAAACGTCTGTGGTTTGTGCTGTATTGTTAAAGAAAATGATAACATTAGTAAGAGAAGGAATACAAAGAGCGCAGTTCCTTGAAACACGTTCATCTTCAAGTCGAACAAAACGGAAATCTGAAACATATAGCCAGCCTAGGGGAAATTAAAACTGTAAGTATCGATGCAAACGAAGCATTATTGTATACAAGCAAAGAGCAGTTAGAAAATACAAGTGATGAAGTCTCTGGTGTAACATGTGAACAAAATGTCTACGAGCTAAAAAGAACAGACAAAGGTGGCCTTCAGAAAAGATCAGAAGTGTCCCTAATGCAGCAGCAAGTTAGCAAAGACACTCTTTATTCAGTTAGAACCGACACAGATAAGAAGACTTGTTCAGTTGGTGGATCTGCGTTGCTGCCGAATAACCAGATCGCTATAATCGACAGAAGTAACAAGAAAATAAAGGTGTATAATTCAAAATTTTCTTTTACAGGAGAGTTCAGACTTAATGCAACACCAATTGATATCTGCACCCTTCAACATACGTCGGTTGCTCTCGTTTACAAGGAAAAGAAATATATCGAGACTTATTATATTGCTGTTGATGCAGTACATCAACATTTGATCATACTTGAAAGATATTCATTCCCTATACTTTATCTGGGTCTGTCGATGATTAGTTTATTTCATGAGCATAGATTCAATGGGAAAGTGTTGCAATGAGGGACATACGATTAAACATGGTATTAGATTTAGTTGAACCGTAGAAATACTTTCTGTGAAAACCACATGCTTTTGAACAGAACCACGAGTGTCAATTGTTCAAAGCCATGTATGTATTCGTGCATGTATTAAATAATTGCTATATGATAAAATAGGAGCTATAAAAGTAATACACGACGTTGATGAATATGATAAAGAGTAAAATGTGCAATCGTATTTGAATTTCTGTTGACACAGTTTCCGAAAAGGAAAACAGCCAATTGTAAAAGGTATCTACTTGTGTAAGTTTCTCTAACGCTTGAAAAGTGTAAAAAGATCGACCAGATGATTTCCACGAGCGATTTTGTACATAGTCATGTATACTGTGTATTTTGTTGTCTGAAAAGATGCACCCAACAGAAAACTGCAAGACCACCAGTAAAGTTTGATTGTCATAGTCATATGCAAATGTAGCATAATTTAACCAAAATAAATAGTGTGAATCTACAATGACTTTCTGCATTCTTCACTTTAGGCTCGAGCACTGGTTTGAACCCAGGAAGCAGTCACTGAGAGGGATTAATATAAGCTGCAAGAACTTGCTTCCCAATCGATGTAAAATAAATAGGTTTAAACTAAAGAGTCTAGAAAAAAGGGGTGCAGTTATTGAAAAAATCATTAGTTAAAGGTTTATAGGCTGTAATTTTATTACATATAAAGTAGTTTTTAACTTCTAGTGCTATTTAAACCTTGCAGGATTACTGTACATGTATTTAAAAGACTAATATTTATCTACTATTTAACCTTAAATATGGATTTAGAATCCAGAAAAAATATTCAAAATCGTATTTTAAAAGCGAAATCGTTCTTTATTTGTGTTTTTTGTTCAAATTTGATTCTATTGCTTTCACATCTATGCTCTGTGATTGTTTGGATAATACAAGAGTGAAGTTCCACATTGATTATTTCTAAAACCACGGACAATCAGGCCAGCAATATGAAAGAATCAAGTTGCATGATTTAGAACAATTTAGTCTCCCTGTAAAGATAACTAAGACTTCGGACTACGTAGCTGTACTAGTACAGAGCTAGAAAAGATTTAATTAGTGTTAAATGGTTAAAATATAACCATGAATAATCAGATAGGTGGTGTTTTTTTCTAATATAACCAGTAATGTTATTGAGCTAAAACAAGACAGAGAAAGCCATATATGTGTGGCATATTGTTTAGAAAAAAACTAATGACACCTTTGACATTATCTTTCAGGAAAGAAACTTTTTAAAAAGTGTAAACACGTTTTGTGTAAAGTTGCTATGTATGTAAAATTTCTTGTACTGTAATTGTTGGGACATGCGTCATGGAGGTTAGAGTCATAGATAAACGCATAAATACCACATAATTTATTATTTCTTATACTCTTTCTTGGGACAAGAAAAAAGTTAACTTCGATATAGAATAAATAAAGATCTTAGAAGCAAGCTGTGCACATCAGAATGAAATGAAAACGTAAATTAAATGATTCTTTGCAAGTGATATGTCATGTACATCTGTTTGAGTTCGTAATTAATTGTCAGCCAGGAATCAGGTTCATTAGTTTAGCTTGAACTTTTTTGTGTTTCCAATAATGTCTTGAATTTAGTATCAAAATACATTACTCATCATTTTTTCAAGAATTGATTGATTCAAACTGCATGATATCAATTTAAGAAGTCTTAATTAAGGACAGAATATGTTTTAAAGACTTCTGCCTCTGATATCTCTGAATCAGTTTCAGTATGTTCTTCTAGAATAGCAGTGCAGATAAAAAGCATCTCTCATGATTATAGAAGGTAAGTTGTATGGTAGAAACCAACTATTTTTTTATAATTTTGATATAGAACATATGTTATTCATGAACTGCTATTTTAGAAGTATTTGTAAAAGAATTCAGTAATTGTATTTATAAAAAGAATAATTTTGATTATTACTGTAATTGTTCATGAGTAACTTTGGGTATTTTTGAAAGTAATTTCTGTTGATGACATGTGTTTATGCGAAGAAATGCAAATGTCTGACATGAAAATTTGCATGAATATAGATCCAGAAAGTGAATTATTGATTTTTTTCCAGGAAATAACATTTTTAAAAATGAAAATTTACAAATAAAGGCTATACAATTCTAAAGAAGTTTTCAGAGATTACCTTGCTTTGTATCCTCCTCAAAAGTCTTTAAACCCACCAAGAATTTTTTTGTTATTTTCTTACTCTGTCTTTCAATTCCAACGGCAAACTTGTGTGATTTCACTGCATTCCAGCGTTGCATCCACCACAACCTCCAGTAACATGGCTGGACGAAAGATGGAGAATATTTCCTGGAAATGAGATTTATAGGAAAACATACTGAAATGTATGTTGAACAAGATATCTTAAATCTCATTTGTATCTGACTTACAAAGAGTTGATGTTTCTTTGCATATCAGCCCCAATCGTATCAACTCGGCCTTTTCCGACAACTTCGTATAAAGACTTATTGAAGTTGCCCGAGGTGTTCCGAATGTATCAGCCCATCTTTAGTGCCCTCGTGGTTAATGCGTCTCTCTACGAATCAAAAGAATACTGTTCGATCCCTGGCCGGGCCTGTCCTGATATGAGCTTTGATGTCGAAAGAGCTGAGTTCACTTACTCACAGTGTTTGTATCATTGTATACAGGTGGATATAAAAGTACGAAAAACGGTAGATAGAAAGATGTATTCGTGTAAATATATGTGTCATACATCTTACAACAAAATATCGCAATAACACAGGGTCATATTATCAGAGATACAAAGCACTTTTTGTTTTGAAATTTTATCACCTGGCATGAATAAAATCATAGGATGATCAATTCTTAAATCATTTTTAATGTAAACGTAGTTACATTTTAAGATGTCAGCAGTTGACATGTATAAAATACACAAACAAACTTGTCACAGTGAAGCATAGCCTCAGATAAAATACACTAAACTATACTATAGTTGAAAATAAATAAAACTGCAATCTTCCACAGATTTCTGTGTTAGCTTCAGTTGTATCTTTACTTAAAAAAATACAAACTTGTTTTTTCTCTGGTAACTGATTCAAGTCTACAATATCAATGTAACAAAAAGTTGAAGATGAAACACCAATTACATTTTAAGCATAAAAATGTGTACTACTGCTTTAACTATTATACTGAGACTGTGTACTACACCTTTTAAGATTTTCTTTTCTGTACCAATGAGTTATATAGGGTTTCTTAGAGTTTCATTAAAAATAGACGTCTATCTGCATCACCTACCACAGTTTTTGAGCTCTTTTCCTAAAACTATAAGAACTATAATCAGCATACAATATCAACTTACAATTCTTGCTAATACTAATACCCATGTCATTGACATAACATAATAAAGTACAGGTCCCAGTATATTACCGTGGGGAATAGTGCAAACTATATATATATAGTTATATATATATCATTTAAGTCATTAACAAAACTTCTTCCTGTTGGATAGGAGTAAAACCACCCTACTGACTCAACTTTCAAGCTGTATCTTTTAAAAACTTAGCAGGAATATTATGTAGTCCTGTGCTCTAAGAACAATGTAATTTACACAGTTCCTTATTTATAGTTTCTTCATTATAAACTGTGTGCAGTTTTAAACTGAACCTCCCTTCGATTCTTTCGTTTATGAATATTGTGAAACAGTTCTAAATTCAGAATCTACACTAAACAAATTAGACGGATTTGTCAATTTTTGCACTAATACATAAGCTACAGTTGTAAAAAAAAGTGATTAAAATGATCTTCTATGTTCTTAGGCTCAAAACAACTACTCCCATCAACTTCAATAATTATACTTTTTGACTAGATTTATAGGAGTGGGCTTGGCGGCCGGTCGGTCGGTCTGCCGGTCTGTCGGTTCCTCATGGTTTCCGGACGATAACTCATGAAAGGCCAGACAGATTTAAACAATTTTTGGTACACAGCTGTAACATCATAAGATACAAGTGAAGTTCGATATTGGGGCTGGTGGGGCCAAGGTCAAGGCACTGTTACTGAAAATAGATAACGGTTTCCGGACAATAACTCATTAATGGCCTGACAGATTCAAAAAATTTTTGGTACACACGAATAACATCGTTATTGCGGCTTGTGGGGCCAAGATCAAGGTCGCTGTTACTATAAATAGAAAAAAAATGTTTTTTGAATGATTACGCATGAAAGGCTAGGCAGATTTTAAAAAAAAATGGTACACAGGTGTAACATCATAAGATACAGGTCACGTTCGATATTGGGGCTGGTGGGGCCAAGGTCAATGTCACTGTTACTAAAAATGAAAAAGGTTTCTGCTCAATAACTTGAGTTACGAATGAGATATTATGATGAAACTTTCTTTAAAGATAGTGTCTATAAAGACGACGCTTGGGATTGAAGATTTGGCCAGTTTGATCAAGGTCAACGTTCACTTTAACTAAGAATAGAAAATCAGTTTCTGGATGATACCTCATGAGTTACAGGAACAGTCAGGAATTTATTCCCAGATGGATAAAGATGCATACAGGCCCAAATATGTACTTGTAAAATTTGATGATGATCGTGTTTGAAGTAAAGCTCGTGAATGCTCTAGATGTCTTATTCCAGAAGAGGTCAGCTAGAGCATCATCTAGTTCTGCTAGAAAATATACAGTTCAATAGTCTACCGGTAATTGTTTTCTCTATATACAATATTATTAAATATAAAATATATACATATTTCCATGTTTCTTATGTCACTTTATGCCATTGATTCTAAGCTTTCCAGTTGTAGTATCAAGCACCCATGTGGGGGTATTAATCACCTTTAGTGATAGTTCTAGTTATCATTATTTCCCAACCTTCAAGAACGAAAATTGAGAGGCTTACGTTTCGATGACCTCAAATACCTACCCGTGGTTGTTCGGAAGTGTATCAGGACAATACCAACAGAAAACTTCAACAGCTGCTTTTAATCTCGGTTTTAAAAACATGAGAAATGTGTGAAGTACTCTGGGGAATATTTTGACAGTATATTTTGAAACTAGAAAAATATCATTCATTGGTTAGGACTTTTTTCAGGTCATTTATTGATAAGTTCTAGCCTGATTTTTAATATATGCCAGATGAATAAAAGGACGTAGATAGACACCTTTTTAAGATCTTTATTGCCGGTATAATAATAAATCTAAACAAGAAGCTAAACTGGTAATCAAGGGACTCTACTCTTGTTGTACTGTTTTAGACAGTGGCGAGTTACCTCCTTCAATTATAAGGGACTGAACATTGCTTTTACTTTTCAGGAGATAACTTTCTCTTCCCGTCAAGAAATTCAAGACCTAGAGGTCTGAAATTTGGTGTGTTGTGTTATTTAGCAGACATCTGCCAAGTTTGTCCTTTAGATTACTACTGGCCCAGCCAAAAGTGTCAAATACATAAAAATATAGAGTAACAACCTTCAAATCCTTCTTGTATGGAACCACAAGTCCCCGAGTTCAAGCATTTTCTGTTCTTCTTCTACAAAGACTGTTCAAATTTTGTCCTTGTGGTCCTTTCTGGCTCTTCCTGGGAGCCAGATCGTTTTCATAGATATGTGTAGGCAAAGTTTTTTTCTTTTTTTAAAAAAAATTCTTGTCATAAACTGCAAAGTTGGGAGTTCTGTGGTTTGATGTGTAATATTATCTAGTAGTACTGTAAATTTGTTCAAATTACGTCACTCGAGTGAAAATTGGTCCCTGGTCAACGGGTCAAGTTTTACATAGATAATAAAATCTTTTAAGATAAGGTTGAGGCTTCTGAAATTTAAATTGAATCATTGTTTAGTGGATCACTACCAATACTGTTCAAATATTGCCCCTTGTTAAGTTTTTCTTTTCTTTTATCTTTTGATAATAAATACATTGCATGGCACCTGCCTTTCTTAGCAGATGTACTCAGGTGAGCGCTTTAGGACCATCATGACCTTCTTGTTAAATGTTGCCTAGGGAACGGGGGGCAGTGTAAGATTCACAGAACACCCATCCTCCGAGACACTTCCTGTTCTTTCACTTGCGTATTGCATCAAACCCATACACAACCTTGTTTAATCATTTTATATGAGTTATTTGCATGTTGGTCTTTTTCGCAAAATGAGTGATGATCCTAATTTAAATCTAGACGACAATGTAACTTTGAATTATGGAAATATATAAAATAGTATTTCATATTTCACACTCATTTTATATCGGTTGGCGTGACATATTTACAAACCCATCTGATGCATTTATTCACACACACACACACACACACTAGAAGGCAGCTCTATGGTTCAATACCTTCACTGTTTCCTACCTCAACCTATATCTCATGTGTTATCTCCGTAATTTACATTTAAAGCACCGTTTCGCCAAGTTGATAACATTGTAGTTTTTGTCGATATCTGCGCATGCTCGCATTTTACCTTTTAAGTCACTTGAAAAGGGTATTGATTACATTGAAACAGATATTTGCACAGAGTGCTAGCTTGTTGTGTAAGATATAATTTAAAACGTTTTACAAGGAAGTATATAGATCAATAAAATTTAATAGTGTGCCGATACAATTAATCAAAGAGATGAGATCCGAACATTCCTGAAAGATTAAACAACAAAGTGTTAAAGGATGGCAGGATTGACAACTCCTGCAGAACTAAGCTTACAGCTTTCGAAAGAATGTAGTCGTGATACAGAGCAGTGTACAAAGCGTTCATGTGAGCCGTGTTTGTACGACAGAACAGAGAAGGAAGTTTCTGCTTTCTGTACTGTCTGTGCAGAGTTTCTTTGTAGGGATTGTACCAGAGAACATAAAAAGAACAAAGTCACGCGAAGCCACTGCGTTCTTGAAGGAGAAGAGGTTCCGATGAATTCTAACGCTTTCAAGATGATGAAGAATATTACGTCATGTTCTAAACATCGTGACGTTGTTGTGTCATACAGATGTGAAGACCACGATAGTTTTATTTGCCTTACATGTCTGGCCATAGAGCACAGAAAATGTGAAAATGTCTCAGAAATATGTGCAACAGAAGATCGAGATGTAAATTATGATATTGTTTTGGAGCTTCAACAGAAACGTAAAGAACTACGTCAGCAGATAAATTTACTTAAATCTTTCAAGGAGAGGAATATCAAAAGTCTTCAAGACGAACTCAAAGCTGTATCAAAGGACAGGAAGAATTTCGTTGATTCTATTATAGAACAATTGCAAAAGCTGCGCGAACGATCTGAGATAGAAACAGTACAACTAGTTTCAAAAGAATTAACTACTTTAAAACAAAATTTGACCGAATTAAATAAAGCGGAAGAAGGACGAAAAATTAAAAATGATCTACTTGACACAACCATTCGTTACGGAAACACAACAGAAACGTCTGTGGTTTGTGCTGTATTGTTAAAGAAAATGATAACATTAGAGAAGGAATACAAAGAGCGCAGTTCCTTGAAACACGTTCATCTTCAAGTCGAACAAAACGAAAATCTGAAACATATAGCCAGCCTAGGGGAAATTAAAACTGTAAGTATAGATGCAAACGAAGCATTACTGTATACAAGCAAAGAGCAGTTAGAAAATACAAGTGATGAAGTCTCCTGTGTAACAAGTGAACAAAATGTCTACGAGCTAGAAAGAGCAGACGAAGGCGGCCTTCAAAACAATTCAAAACGTGGAGTGTCCCTAATGCAGCGGCAAGTTAGCGAAGACACTCCTTATTCAGTTAGAACCGAAACAGATAAGGAGACTTGTTCAGTTGGTGGATCTGCGTTGCTGCCGAATAACCAGATCGCTATAATCGACAGAAGTAACAGGAAAATAAAGGTGTATAATTCAAACTTTTCTTTTACAGGAGAGTTCAGACTTAATGCAACACCAATTGATATCTGCGCCCTTCAACATACGTCGGTTGCCCTCGTTTACAAGGAAAAGAAATATATCGAGATTTATTCAATTGCTGGGAATGCAGTATCTTATGAAAGATCTCAGATGATGAGCTTCTTTGGAATTAGTATTGCACATTATAGGGACTGGGAAGTATTTGTCTTGTGCTCCAAAGACTGGGCAAGGCTTGTAGAAATTCAAATAAGGAATTTATGGGATGGAATTGGCAAGAGGACGATTGCGTTGACTGATTTATTGGAATGGCACCGCTTTGGCATGAATACTTATCGTATACATTACGCAAAAGATAACAAACTGTATTTAACACATAATGGAAAATTCCAATGTTTCGAAATCGTTTCGAAGTATTCAAATACGCCTATATTAAGTGAAAAATGCTTCTATAAAAGTCACAAAAATGTTTTAGCTGGCACATCTGGTGTAACAACTGACTCAGAAGGAAACATTTATGTATGTGGAAAATCTTCCGGAAATGTCCATCAAGTGAGTGGAAAGAATGTGTTCAGGAACCGACTTGTCGTGCCAAAAATAACTGCTCCTACGACAGTCACTGTGAACAGCAGTAGACACGAACTCATAGTCGGCTGTGAAAACGATGATTGTATTCATGTTTACAAATTCATAGAGTAGCCTTACATTGGAAATGCCGACAACAATCTTTGATCATACTTGAAAGATATTCATTCCCTATACTTTAACTGGGTCTGTCGATGATTAGTTTATTTCATGAGCATAAATTCAATGGGAAAGTGTTGCAATGAGGGACATGATTAAACATGGTATTAGATTTAGATGAACCGTAGAAATATTTTCTGTGAAAACCACATGCTTTTAAACAGAACCACGAGTGCCAATTGTTCAAAGCCATGTATGTATTCATGCATGTATTAAATAATTGCTCTATGATAAAATAGGAGCTATAAAAGTAATACACGACGTTGATGAATATGATAAAGAGTTAAATGTGAAAACGTATTTGAATTTCTGTTGACACAGTATCCGAAAAGGAAAACAGGCAAATGTAAAATGTAGGAAAAATCTCATTGAAACAATGTACCATTTATACTGTGTATTTTGTTATACTCTAACTTTTCGGACGTTGTCTGAAAAGATGCACCCAACAGAAAACTGCAAGACCACCAGTAAAGTTTGATTGTCATAGTCAAATGCAAATGTAGCATAATTTAACCAAAATAAATAGTGTGAATCTACAGTGACTGTCTGCATTCTTCACTTTAGGCTCGAGCACCCAGGAAGCAGTCACTGAGAGGGATTAATTAAAGCTGCAAGAACTTGCTTCCCAATCTATGTAAAATAAATAGGTTTAAACAGAAAAAAGGGGGGCATTTATTTTTAAAAGTGTCATTAGTAAAAGGTTTATAGGCTGTAATTTTATTACATATGAGGAAGGTTTCTAAATTCTAGTGCTATTTAAACCTTGCAGGATTATTGTATTTAAAAGACTAATATTTCTCCACTATTTAACCTTATATATGGATTTAGAATCCAGAAAAAATATTCAAAATCGTATTTTACAAGCGCTATCGTTCTTAATTTGTGTTTTTGTTCGAATTTGATTCTATTGCCTTCACATCTATGCTCTGTGATTGTTTAGATAATACAAGAGTGAAGTTCCACATTGATTATTTCTAAAACCACGAACAATCAGGCCAGCAATATGAAAGAACCAAGTTGCATGATTTAGAACAAATCAGTCTCCATGTAAAGATAACTAAGACTTCGGACTACGTAGCTCTACTAGTACAGAGCTAGAAAAGATTTAATTAGTGTTAAATGGTTGAAATATAATTATGAATAATCAGATAGGTGGTGTGTTTTTTCTAATATAACCAGTAATGTTATTGAGCTAAAACAAGACAAACAAAGCCATATATATACGACATATAGTTTAGAAAATAAAACCCTAATGACACCTTCGACATTATCGTAAAGGAAAGAAACTTTTTTGAAAGTGTAAACATGTTTTGAATAAGGACTTTTTGTGTTTTCAATAATTTCTTGAAGCTAGTATCAAAATGTATTACTCATATTTATTTTAAGAATTGATTGATTGAAACTGCATGATATCAATTTTAAATGTCTTAATTAAGTAAGGACAGAATATGTTTTAAAGACTTCTGCCTCTGATATCTCTGAATCAGTTTCAGTATGTTCTTCTAGAATATCAGTGCAGATAAAATGCATCTCTCATGATTATAGAAGGTAAGTTGTATGGTACAAACCAACTAATTTTTTTTATTTTTAATTTTGATATAGAACATATGTTATTCATGAACTGCTATTTTAGAAGTATTTGTAAAAGAATTCAGTGATTGTATTTATAAATAGAATAATTTTGATTATTACTTTAATTGTTCATGAGTAACTTTGGGTATTTTTGAAAGTAATTTTTGTTGATGGCATGTGTTTATGCGAAGAAATGCAAATGTCTGACATGAAAAATTTGCATGAATATACTGATCCAGAAAGTAAATTATTGATTTTTTTCCCCAGGAAATAACATTTTTAAAAATGAAAATTTGCAAATAAAGGCTATACAATTCTTAAGAAGTTTTCAGAGATTACCTTGCTTTGTATCCTCCTCAAAAGTCTTTAAACCCACCAAGAATTATTTTGTTATTTTCTTACTCTGTCATTTAATTCCAACGGCAAACTTGTGTGATTTCACTGCATTCCAGCGTTGCATCCACCACAACCTCCAGTAACACGATTGGACGAAAGATGGAGAATATTTTCTTGGAAATGAGATTTATAGAATATAGGGAAACATATGAAATGTATGTTGAACAAGATATCTTAAATCTCATTTAATAATTTAAAGAGTGAATGTTTCTTTGCATATCAACCCCAATCGTATCAACTCGGCCTTTTCCGACAACTTCGTATAAAGACTTATTGAAGTTGCCCGAGGTGTTCTGAATGTATCAGCCCATCTTTAGTGCCCTCGTGGTTAATGCGTCTCTCTACGAATCAAAAGAATACAACTCGATCCCTGGCCGGGCCTGTCCCAATATTAACTTTGATGTCGAAAGAGCTGAGTTCACTAACTCACCGTGTTTGTATCATTGTATAATAGATGGAAAGAAAAGTACGAAATACGGTAGATAGTAAGTTTTATTCGTGTAAATATATGTGTCATACATCTTACAACAAAATATCTCAATAGCACAGTGTCACATTATTAGAGATACAAAGCACTTTTTGTTTAAAATGTTATCACCTGGCATAAATAAAATCATAGGATGACATGTTAAAGCCTTTCGGTGATTTCCAACAATGTGCTAGATATTTTGTCTTACCTCAATATATTTTTAATATAAACATAGTTACATTTTAAGATGTCAGCACTTGACTTGTAAATAATACACAAACAAACTTGTCACTATGAAGCATAGCCTCAGATAAAATACACTAAACTATGGTACAGTTGAAAATACATAAAACTGCAATCTTCCACAGATTTCTGTGTTAGCTTCAGTTGTATCTTTACTTAAAAAAATACAAACTTGTTTTTTCTTTGGTAACTGATTCCAGTCTACAATATCAATGTAACAAAAAGTTGAAGATGAAACACAAATTACATTTTAAACATAAAATTTGTACTACTGTCTTAATTATTATACTGAAACTGTGTACTACACCTTTTAAGATTTTCTTTTCTGTATCAATGAGTTTTATAGGGTTTTCTTAGAGTTTCATTAAAAAAAGACGTCTTTCAACCAGGATCACCTACCACATTTTTTTGTGCACTTTTCCTTAAACGTTTCTAATAACATTTGGGTTCTTGTGAGAAAAACAAACAAGCAATGGCACTATCATCAGCATACAAGATCAACTTACAATTCTTGCTTGTACTAATGCCCATGTCATTGACTGAAATCCTGAATGCATGCTGAAAAAACTTTCATCCGTTTTCAGGCCTAAACTAGAATTTTACATTATAAAAACTCTTTACGTAAATACAAACCACACCAGTCAATCTTCAGTTCACAACATGATTTTTTGTAACTACAGATTTCTTATTGAAAAAAAAACCATTTTACCTTTCAAGCGACGGATTGTTGATCCGCGAGAGAGCATAAAATAGGTGCGCGATGACGTAGTATCCTACTATTGAAGACAACACCAACAGAAAACTTCAACAGCTGCTTTAAATCTTGGGTTTTGAAATGTGAAGTACTCAGGGGGATATTTTTTGAGAAAACTTGACATGAACAGAATATTTTGAAACTAGAAAAATATCAATCATACGTTAGGACTTTTTTCATAGGTCGTTTATTGATTAGTTCTAGTCTGATTTTTAATAATATGCCAGAAGAATAAAAGAACGTAGACAGACACCTTTTAAGAACTTTATTGCCGGTATAATAAATTTATTTAATTTCGTCTGTTTTTCAGGATCTATCTTTAGTAGCATGTACAATTTTGTACATGTTCTACTGGTACCAAGTGGTCATTTGAGGTCTTGACGGACTACGTACAACACACATTTTTACCAAGTAGTAGATTGTTGTATGATATTAGCCTTAATCGCATATGGCTACTAATTTCATTACTGATACGGAGGGTTCTTCTCAACAACGTTTACATTTAAACGAGGATGTATGGTTTCCTTTAGACATTTCTGCTGGAAGGCACTTTCTACGTGGATATGGTACAGATATTGGCGTTCCAAATCCAGGATGCGGCTCAGGTGTTGCCTCTCAAGGTAAGCCCTCGGGGAATTCAGAAGGCGAAGTTTTTGAAGCCTTTGGCTTATTTAAAAGCTATTTTGATAAATTACAGAATTAAAAAAAGAGTTTTCGTCTGAGAGCGAAAAGGAGAAACCTAAAACACCTCAGTATATTTTTTTTCGTAAAATTCAGTTTGAATTTAATCAGGAGATAGTAGATGGTTTGAACAAATCGGCACATAAAGGAGGTCCCACCGTCCAAGAACCAATTAAGGTTATCATTCAGAAGATCCAACATAGAAATGTATTAATCAGAATTGCAAACTCTTCCCCAGGGGGCTGGAACGCAGTAAATGAATACGAAACCCCTTCGGTCTGCGGCTGCGATAGCGAGGATGAGGAAATAAACTCAAACAGGCAGAGTCACGTGCCATTAAAAAGCCTAAAATGATCAATTCTAAGTGTATTTTTGCTGACAAAAGTTCTTCTTTTTTCATGCAACGCCCAACATCTGGATACTTCAATTCTGGGTTTCAACACCAAGCTGTTGCGTCCACTTCTTCATTTCCAGGAGAACAGCCCTTTCAAGGGAGAACTTCTCGTTGGCCAAGACAAACCTCTTCCAACGACATCTGTTTCGCATGTGGACGAAAGGGTCACTTCAGAAAGGATTGCTACGTCACCACCAGTCGTCTGCCGCCTACACCAATCTACGCAGAGTCGAAAGCCCAAGACTTTGCATTCAGCTCGGACAAGATCAGTAGAGGATCTCCCAGCCATAAATGATGAGTATTGTTTCCTTACTGACGAATTTAATAACTTTTTTTGAATATCATAACAAAAAATCTATAAGTTCTTTTGAAAACAGCAGTCAAAATGTCAAAGGTCGGCTGCGCAAAAATTTAACATATTTGCGCAAATCCTGAAATTTTAGATGTTACCAAATTTTGCTATAAGATTCCGTTTAACAGTACCCTGGAACCTTCGGTTTCCAAAAATAACAAGTCGGCTGTAGACAATATCGCCTTTGTAGAAGAATCCATAGTAAAAATGTAATTACATTGTAGAAACACCTTTCGTTCCCCATGTAGTGAATCTGTTGAGTGTTTCAGTAAATAAAATGGGTCAAAAGAGACTCATTTTGGATTTTCGTAAAGTAAACAGTTTGATTTGGAAACAAAAAGTCAGATTTGAAGACTGGAAAATTGCTGTAGAATATTTTGAGAAAGATTCATTTTCTTTTCGTTTTGACCTTACAAAGGGATATTATCACATTGATATTTTTCCAGCAAATAAAACGTTTCTAGGATTCAGTTTCAGATTCAGTTGAGTTGCGCCAATTATATTTTCACATAAACTTTAAGGGAAATGGTAAAATATTGGCGTTTTAATGGGATTAAATTTGTCATATTTCTAGATGATGGATGGGGAACAAATAAGGATTACTCCCTTACTTTAAAAGATTCAAACTTTGTCAAACATAGTCTGTTGCAGGCGGGGTTTATCATAAATGATAAAAAATCTATCTGGTTACCCTTACAGGAACTAGAGTGGATTGGGCTGCTTTGGAGCAGTTCTGGCTTTTATATCTCCACGCAGAATTAATGATTTCATTGATTGCTTGACGACTGTTATGAACAATTTACCTTTGGTGTCAGCTAGGAAATTAGCTGTATGCACGGGGAAAATTGTTTCAATGTTACCTGTTCTAGGAAATGTTATTCGGCCTATGACGTGTTTCCTTCAAATGGAAATCGTAAGCAGAAAATCTTGAGATAACTTGTATTCCCTTAGTTCTGATAGTATGTGTTTGTCTGAACTGCTTTTCTGGAAACAAAATTTAAAAATCTTTAATGTTAGAAAGCTTTCTTATTATTCTAAAGTAAGGACATTGGTATTTTCAGATGCTGGTAGATCAGAGTATGGGGCCTATATAGTAAAAATCCAATCCAACATTTTTCATGAGAACTGGTCTGTAAAAGATAGTTTTGAAAGTTCTACATTCAGAGAAATTAAAGCAGTAAATCAGGCTTTAAAAGCTTTCAGCACTTCTCTTGCAAATATAACCGTAAAGTGGTTTTCAGATTCGCGGTTTTGTGTTCATATCATAAAGGTAGGAAGTATGAAACCCGATCTGCATCATGAAGCTTTGGAAATATTTAAAACCTGTTTAAAGCTAAATATTGATTTAGATATTCAGTGGATTCCCAGGGACAAAATCATGTTGCTGACATCATGAAAATTGTAGATACGGATGATTGGGAAGTATCCTTAGATTTTTTTTGTTTTATGGATTCGAAATGAGGGCCGCATGATATTGACAGATTCGCAAGTTTTTTCCAATAGAAAATTGAAACGTTTTATTTCAAAGTTTCAAGATTGTGAGACAGAGGCTGTTGACACTTTCACACAGGATTGGGGAGGTTGTAATAATTGGTTAGTGCCTCCTATTTTCCTCGTAAGCCAAACTGTATTTCATCTATTAGCATGTAAAGCACACGGGACTCTTATTGTTCCTAAATGGCCTAGTGCTGCTTTTTGACCTGTTTTGTTCACTTTACAGTTCGACAAGACTTTGTTATAGAAGTGTTAGAATACAATTCTGGCCAAGACATTTTCAAACGTGATAAAATTACAGCAGCTGTTTTCACTAGTGATAGATTTAAAGGCAAGGTTCTCGCAATTAGACTATAATTTCTTAGAATTAGTGTATATGGTGTTCCATAGGTACACAGGTTTGCCTTCTAAATTATGTTTTAGAGTAAGAATCAATTTTTCTTGTATGTATATATCTTTATGTCCAAATTTCATTATCGCCGTCCAGGGACGGCGATATATACAATTAACAAGATTTGAACAGTTTTGCCTGTACACCGCCTGCCTTTAGCCAATCAAAGCAAAGCATTTCATATCACATGATAACAAAATGGACGTCAAAATTCTTCTGCAAGGGATGCGTAAATGGACTCGCCCAACCGCCATGTTTGTCGGGTTACTTATTCTTACAACTGAAAAATACCATCATGAATGTACGATCTCAGGACCAGTCTTCAGGCAGGTGTAGGATAAACACAGGATAAGCGCAATAGTTTTTGCTACATGTCATTTTTAACTAGAGAATGTAGTCTAAATAAGAGTATGGTTTGTTTGTTTTTTCCAAAACTTGCACTTAAAGAAAAAAATAAATGCTTGCTTCCGGGCGGTTCTAATCAGGATACAAACTCCCCGCAGGGGTTACTTCCCCTGATTAGTACAGTAAAAGTAGCAAAGCGTAGGAGTTTGATCAGGATTTTTCCGTGTTTTATATATGCTTGACTAGGGTTAGGGCGATATGTTTTTCATTAAGAAGCCAAATCGTCTGCTTTCAAAAATAGTCCAGCTACAATAAAAATTACAATGTATATTTAATCTACTTTATAATTTCTGTGTGAAAATTATCAAATATAACTTCGCTTTTCAGTGCAAAGCATGTTGTAAGATTATCAAATTAATGAATAAAGAACATGAAATACATTCATCTATAGATAAGACGAAATGCATGGCTGAACGGCGATTTCAAGCATTTTTGGAAATGCTAATACTTGTTGTTATATATGTTTCATACGCCCCAAGCATTTTTTCTCGAATACGTAGGATTAATATCTGTGCTCTATGGAAGAGTAAATTATATATATAGGTCCTGTGCTACGCCAAAAACAAAACAAAATGTATTATAAAGATGTTGATATATATGTATGTATATGTTTATGTATGCCGTCTGCACCTGGTGTATGACTAAGTCCTGTGCTGCACAGGAGAGGATTGGAGTTGGGTTTATAAATGGTTTCTGTTAGATGTCTTTTCCTTCCGGTTAACTTTTTATAAATTTTGTTTTTGGATTAAATTATGTTATTTTTCAATTTTATACATTTGACAGATGCTTTCGAATCTGGAGTGTGGAAGACTTTAGAGAATGAAAACGTACCAGAGGAATTAGAATTTTGTCATCGTAGATTGAAATCACTTGTTAAAAAGTCGAAATCTGAAAATACTTCCAACACGTATAATTCTTGTTTCAAGCTTTCTGCAAATGGTGCAACAAGAATAACTTCACACCTTTGCCAGCTAGTGATTATCACGTGGGTCTTTATCTATCTTTACTTGAAGATTCGAAACCTTCTGGTTCCAAGATAAATAGTACAATTTATGGCATTTCCTGGGCTCATGAAATTCCGGGACTTTCGGATCCATGTAAATCTCCCTTTGTAAAATTTACTAAAGAGGGTTTACTTAGAGAAACAGGAAAACCGGCTATTCAACAGGACAATTTGACGCAAGAGGATATTTAAAAAATGTTTTTTGCTTTAGTTCTGATTTGAATCTTTTAGATTTAAGATTTGTTACAGGTCCAGGAGGTAGTCTGACGGCGCTTAGATATCGGGACGAGATCCTAGGACCAATTGTTAGACCATATGCTGGTTCAATAGGTGAAACTTTTTGTTTAGTGCAAGATAATACTCTAGCACACACTGCAAGAATCGTCCGGAACTTCTTTGATGATGAAAGATTGAAATTAAGATCAGCACTCTTTTCTCGAGAAAGACCGACATGCAAATAACTCGTATTAAAATGATAAAAAATGTCGTGTAGCGGTTTGATGCAATAAGCAAGTAAAAGAACTAGAAGTGTCTCAAAGGATGGGTGTTCTGTGAATCTTAGACTGGCCCCCGTTCCCTAGGCAACATTTAACAAGAAGGTCAGCGCTTACCTGAGTAGAACTCCTAAGAAAACAGGTGCCAGGCAATGTATTTATTACCAAAAGAAAAAAGAAAAAACTTAACATGGGGCAATATTTGAACAGTATTGGTAGTGATCCACTAAACAATGATTCAATTTAAATTTCAGAAGCCTCAACCTTATCTTTAAAGATTTATTATTTATATATCTATGTAAAACGTGACCCGTTGACCAGGGACCAATTTTCACTCGAGTGACGTAATTTGAACAAATTTACAATACTACTAGATAATGTTACACATCAAACCGCAGAACTCCCAACTTTGCAGTTTCTGACAAGAATATATATATATTTTTTTTTTAAACTTTGCCTACACATTTCTATGAAAACGATCTGGCTCCCAGGGACAAAGTTTGAACAGTCTGTGTAGTAGAAGAACATATAATGCTTGAACTCGGGGACTTGTGGTTCCATACAAGAAGGATTTGAAAGTTGTTCCTCTATATTCTTATGTACATCATTTGACACCTTGGACTGGGCCAGAAGTAATCCAAAGGACAAACTTGATAGACGTCTGCTAGATAACGCAACACATCAAATTTCAGACCTATAGGCCTTGAATTTCTTGACGGGAAGAGAAGTCACTCGGGTCCCCTGATAATTAAGTGAAGTGCCTCATCTCAGATTAAAAAGGTATGGGAATTGTAGTATCAACTGAGGTATGGTAAAGTTATCACCTGAAAAGTAAAAGCAATAGCCCTTTTTAAGTGAAGGAGGTAAGTCGCCACGGTCTAAATCAGTACAACAAGAATAGAGTCCCTTGATTACCCATATGTAGTCACCGGTCAGTTTATATTTATTTATGTTTTCTTTCACTGTGTTCAGACAGACATAAATTGTTTAATATCTATATAACCAGATTCTACCAGAAAGAACAATACAACACTAAATAGGAGTGATTTGACACTTTATAATTTTATCGACAAGTAAAAGAACGGGCAAAATAGGTTTGTTATAAAAATAATAAGAAACAACACTCAAGAACTTACATAAAATTAGTTTGCCGTGACATTGTATAAATGCCTTAGTTTAATGAAATACTTCTTTTTACTTCTTCTGATTCTCTAACATACAGATCTTTACAGTTATCAGACTTTCATCTACCATTTTTTTTTAAAAGCCTATCTGGAACGCCATAAGCAGCAGCAGTGGTAGCACCCCCGATCTAAAGGAATGAAGGCCAAATTTTGTTTCAGATAAACTTTTTTTTTTTAAATTTTGAAGTAAGATTTCTCTTGCTCTAGTACATGATAGATACTCACCTTTTCTCAATATGTACTTATTTGATTTTTTAACAAAAAAGTTAGTTTACGAAAACTAAATCATTCTTCTAACTCGCCAATATTTGCAAGCTGTAAATATTTCTCCAAATACAGGACAGGACAAGTGGATTTCCTAGTTCTAGAAATAACTACAATATTTCCCTGCCGATATTGGTCCGTTTTACTGGAACGAAGAACAATCTTAACTTACTCGGAATCTAAGAAAATATCTTGACGTTTAATTGATACTACAAATGTACCTCATTAAACCTAAGAAACACTGCATAAGAAAGTAAACACATAAAGGTCTGTGCGCCCGTCAATGGATATCCCTGCCCACACTATAACTAGCCCACCGCCAAACCTGTCATATGGAATAATGTTACATTCCGCATACCTCTCTCCTCGGCAACGCCACACCTTCACACGCCTGTCACAGGTCGAAAAATGGTAGCGGTTCTCGTCTGTGAAGAGCACGGATCGCCAGTGACGCAGTTGCCAAGTAACTTGTTCTTGGGCAAACTCTAAGCGAGCTCTCCGGTGAGCTACGGTCAGAATTGGTCCTCTGGCAGGTCTTCGGGCATGCAAACCATCTTCATGAAGACGATTTCAGACAGTTTGAGTATACACACGAACCCCTGTAGCTTGCCGGAAGTCAATTTCAATGCCAGTAGCAGTACACTGACGATTTCTGAGGGCCAAAGTTTTCAGATTTCGGTACTGACGAGGTGTTGTGATGCGGTGACGACCTTGCCCAGGTCTTCTTGTGAATTCTCCAGTCTCCTGATAACAACTCCACAACTTGGCAACGCTACGAAATATGTAACGGTGGCCAGCTCACGTTGCGTATATCCTCTTTCGATCATCTGCACCGCCCGAGCAACATCAGTAGTTGCTAAATGACGTCGCACACCCAGGACCGTTGTCAAAAGAGCAGATACAGTAAAAAGTTGCACTAAAACATTCATTTTGTCAAATGTGCTATCGTGAACGAACTGTACACATGCAAAAGTCTAAATCTTATTCGGGGGTTACACAACAAAAAGAAAAACAAAATATACTAATGCTTTGTAAATTTATTGTAAAGTTCACGGGTTTCTCGAGGATATTGACCTTTGATACCTACAATCGAAATTTGCAGCGAATATCTAGTATGGTGAGTAATTTAAGCCATAACATATTTGCGCTCCTTTAATTAATTTGAGCAGTTTATATAAAGTGGTATTTCATATTTCACACTCATTTTATATCGGTTGGGTTGGCATGATATATTTATAAACCCATCTGATGCTTTTATAAAACACACACACACACACACACACACACACACACACACATTAGAATCTAAGGCAGCTCTAAGGTTCAATACCTTCACTGTTTCCTACCTCAACCTATATCCCATGTGTTATATATGTAATTTACATTTAAAGCACCGTGTCATCAATTTGATACCATTGTGTTTTTGTCAATATATGCGCATGCTCGCATTTTATCTTTTGAGTCATTTGAAAAGGCTATTGATAACATTGAAACAGATATTTGCACAGAGTGCTAGCTTATTGTGAAAAATATAATTTAAAACGTTTTACAAGGTAGTATATAGATCAATAAAATTTAATAGTGTGCGGATACAATTAATCAAAGAGATGAGATCCAAACATTCCTGAAAGATTTAAACAACAAGGTGTAAAAGGATGGCAGAATTGACAACTCCTGCAGAATTAAGCTTACAGATGTTAAAAGAATGTAGTCGTGATACAGAGCAATGCACAAAGCGTTCATGTGAGCCGTGTTTGTACGACAGAATAGAGAAGGAAGTTTTTGCCTTCTGTACTGTCTGTGCAGAGTTTCTTTGTAGGGATTGTACCAGAGAACATAAAAAGAACAAAGTCACGCGAAGCCACTGTGTTCTTGAAGGAGAAGAGGTTCCGATGGATTCTAACGCTTTCAAGATGATGAAGAAAATTACGTCATGTTCTAAACATCGTGACGTTGTTGTGTCATACAGATGTGAAGACCATGATAGTTTTATTTGCCTTACGTGTCTGGCCATAGAGCACAGAAAATGTGAAAATGTCTCAGAAATATGTGCAACAGAAGATCGAGATGTAAATGATAGTATCGTTTTGAAACTTCAACAGAAACGTAAAGAACTACGTAAGCAGGCAAATGCACTTAAATCTTTCAAGGAGAAGAATATCAAAAGTCTTCAAGACGAACTCAAAGCTATACAAAAAGACAGGAAGAATTTCGTTGATTCTATTATAGAACAATTGCAAAAGCTGCGCGAACGATCGGAGATAGAAACAGAAAAACTAGTTTCAAAAGAATTAACTGCTTTAGAACAAAGTTTGGCCGAATTAGATAAAGCGGAAGAAGAACGAAACATTGAAGATGATCTGTTTGGCACAGCCGTTTTTTACGGAAACAAAACAGAAACGTCTGTGGTTTGTGCTGTATTGTTAAAGAAAACCATAACAGTAGAGGAGGAATATAAAGAGCGCAGTTCCTTGAAACATGTTCGTCTTCAAGTCGAACAAAATGAAAATCTGAAACATATAGCCAGCCTAGGAGATATTAAAACTGTAACTATAGATGCAAACGAAGCATTATTGTATACAAACAAAGAGCAGTTAGAAAATACAAGTGATGAAGTCTCCTGTGTAACGAGTAAACAAAATGACTACGAGCTGTAAAGAGCAGAGTGACTGACAAAAATGGCCTTCAAAAAAGATCAGAAGTGTCCCTAATGAAACAGAAAGTCAGCAAAGACACTCTTTATTCAGTTAGAACCGACACAGATAAGGAGACATGTTCAGTTGGCGGGTCGGCTTGCTGCCAAATAACAAGATCGTTATCATTGACAGAAATAACAGGAAAATAAAGGTATTTAATTCAAACTTTACTCTTACAGGAGAGTTCAGACTTAATGCAACACCAATCGATATCTGCACACTTGAACATACGTCTGTTGCTCTCGTTTTCAAGAAAAAGAAATATATCGAGACTTATTCCATTGCTGTTGATGCAGTATTTTACGAAAGAACTCAACTGATGAGCCTTTATGGAATAAGTATTGCACACAGTAGGGGGTGGGAAGTATTTGTCTTGTGCTCCGATGGATGTACACGGCTTGTAGAAATTCAAATAAGAAATTTATGGAGTAGTATTGGCAAGAGAACTATTTCATTGACCGATATGTTTGAATGGGACCACTTCAGTACAGATGCATATCGTATACATTACGCAGACGAAAACAGTCTGTATATAACGCAAAATGAAAACATCCGGCGTTTTGAAATCGTTTTGAAATTCCCAAATACTCCTGAATTAAGTGAAAAACGGTATTATAAAAGTAACAAAAACGTCTTAGCTGGCTCATCTGATGTAACAACTGATTCAGAAGGAAACATTTATGTATGTGGAAAGTCTTCCGGAAATGTCCATCAAGTGAGTGGAAAGAATGTGTGGAGAAACCGACTGGTCGTGTCAAAAATAACCACCCCTACGACAGTCACCGTGAACAGCAGTAGACACGAACTTATAGTCGGCTGTGAAAACGATGATTGTATTCATGTTTACAAATTCATAGAGTAGCCTTACATTAAAAATACCTACATCAACATTTGATCATACTTGAAAGATATAGAGGATATTTGTTTGTTTTTGTGGAAGATGAGAATTTATTTCATCGAGTGAACACCATATGTGATATTTTCACGAGTGGCGCAGCCACGAGTGAAAATATCAACATATGGTGTTCACGAGATGAAATAAATTCCCATCTTCCACTAAAAAACAAACAAATTTTCTTTTTATTTTATGCCAACACGTCAAAAATGGGTTTTTTATGACATTTTTAATCAGGGCCTTCAATAAATTCCCCATGGTGAGCCCCAAATCAGTTAATGCGTACTTTGGTTACTCCGCACAAAAAAGTGCAGACAATCTCCAATACATATGATAACTTTACTTCTGCTGAAATAAACTGAATACACTTTCATCAAATAATATTTATTTTTGTCTACACAGTTTATCAATATTTATTGAATTTTGCCATGCATACTTTAATTATAAAAGCGGATTAATACTCAATATTCAGTAGTTCGGGCACAAACATGTATTATCAAAATGGTAATTAACTGATTCAAAACAGTGTATTATCACTTTTATCTCACTGATATTTCCCTATATTTCATTGGTAGGCATAAAATAAATTCATTTCCTACACTTTAACTGGGTCTGTCGATGATTAGTTTATTTCATGAGCATAAATTCAGTGTGGAAGTGTTGCAATGACGGACATGTCATTAAACATGATATTAGCTGTAAGTGGAACCTTAGAAATATTTTGTGTGAAAACCACATGCCTTTGAACAGGACCCCAGGTGACAGTCGATTCTCTTTCGTGCAGAGCCATAGCTTACAGTTAGCAGTTAGAAAAACAAAAAGGTTCGTTATGCATTATCTACTATTTACGCTCATAATTCTTATTTTGTGTTTTGTTATCTTTTTTATTTCTTGTCCAGTACCGCATTGTGAGTTTGACGAAGACAAAATATTTCCGTTCAATTCCGTCGGCTACGTCTATATATTTCGATAATGTTTACCATTATAGTGACATACATGTATTATATGAGATGATAAGAGCTATAAATTAGTACACGCACTTGATAAAGATGATCAAGTAGTATTTTAAGTTCTATCTTCTTAACTATATGAACGATACTGATGGTCTGGTGCATCTAAAAGATAAATAAAATACAACGACTTGAGCATATATTTACAAAAATAAATAACAAACTTGTCATAAGTGAAAGGTTCATTGGCTGTAATTTTATTATAGATAAAGTAGTACATTTTTAGTTCTATCTTAACTTTTCAAGATTACCCTATAAGACTAAGATAACTCTAGTATTGAACTCTATACATGTATATAGATTCCAAAACACATTCGAAATAATACTCTAAAAGCTAAATCTTTCTTAATTAAAATTCTATTTATTTTAGGGATGGCAAAATTTGTTCATTTTAGCATTCGAATGTTCGGATCATTTTGCATTCGAACGTTCGAACGTTCGAATCACTCGTACTCAATAGTTACACAGTGTTTTCACGAACTTCTCGGCCAAACTCCACGCAGCGTTTACTTTCCATTCAATACAAAGGCATGTCACGTGATGATAGTCGAACATAAATAAACAAAATGTTAAACTTTTTTTCAATTTCATTACATCAAGGCATGTTAAATCGATGCAATTCCAATAAAAACTGAAGAAAAAAGAATAAAAAATAATTTCTGAAATCCAGCTAAGTTTAACAGTGAAGGGGAGATCACTGCCAGGAGATTGCTTCTCGACGTGGTTAACACGGTAAGATCCGAGTGTTTCCAATTCATTGACACAATGTGTATTTCTCGGTATCCGGTATCCTTAATGGGTAAATCACCTTTCGATTTAAATTTATACTTAGAAGGTCGAAAAGAAAAAGAAATTGAGACGAAGCCCAAGTTATGGTTGACATTTTGACTGATTATAAGCGTTACGGATGTGAACTTTTAGAGAATTTGCGAGAGAATAAAATAACCCCGAAAATCGCGCCACAATAAAGTAAAATCGGGGTTAGTGCCAGTAACTGACTGACACGTCTGTGTATTTAATTTCTTCCTTCTGTTTCCTAGTTTGACCACAGACTCGACACTCTGACACGGACATACCAGTACCTTTTGACTTAGCTATTGTAAGTGACACTTGCTTAAAGCACAGGTCACCAACATTAGATGACGGAAGTTTACGGTCGTCTGACCAGACGTGTTAACAAGGTGTTAAAGCAACAATAGGTGTGAATTCACCTGATTATAACGCCTTTCTTACGTCTTCAACACTTCATGATTTCATTTTCCCATGAAAACAAAAATGATAGATTTTTTTCTAAACATTCGAATGCCAAAAATACATTCGAACGTTCGGCATCGGATCCGAACTTTCGAACGTTCGAACGTTCACTTACATCCCTAATTTATTTATTCGATTTTCATTATACTGCCATAACATTTGCTGTTCTGTGTTCGTTTGTACGGTACTAGAGTGAAGCTCCACTTAGTTTATTTCAAAAATCACAGCATTCAGGGCAGCAAATAGCAATATGAAAGAATCAAGGTACATAATGTAGAGCAAGTAAATCCCGCTATAATGATAAGTATGACTTCAGTTTGCAAGACCTTAGTAGTACAGAGCTTGACAACATTCCTTTAGTGCTCAACGGCTTGTTAAATAGCCATATATAACCAGAGAAGCAAAGTGGTGTTGATTTAATATCACTAGTAATATTATAGAGCTTACATCAGACAAAACGGAGATAAGACAGCTGAAGCCATATTTGTGCAGCATATAGTTAAGAACCTAATGTTACCATTGACATTATTGTTAATGAGGCGGTATTTCTACTACATGTGTATGCATACATCAGACAAAACGTAGATAAGACAGCTGAAGCTATATTTGTACAGCATATAGTTAAGAACCTAATGTTACCATTGACATTATTGTTAATGAGGCGGTATTTCTACTACATGTGTATGCATACATCAGACAAAACGGAGATAAGACAGCTGAAGCTATATTTGTACAGCATATAGTTAAGAACCTAATGTTACCATTGACATTATTGTTAATGAGGCGGTATTTCTACTACATGTGTATGCATACATCAGACAAAACGGAGATAAGACAGCTGAAGCCATATTTGTACAGCATATAGTTAAGCACCTAATGTTATCATTGACATTATTGTTAATGAGGCGGTATTTCTACTACATGTGTATGCATACATCAGACAAAACGTAGATAAGACAGCTGAAGCTATATTTGTACAGCATATAGTTAAGAACCTAATGTTACCATTGACATTATTGTTAATGAGGCGGTATTTCTACTACATGTGTATGCATACATCAGACAAAACGGAGATAAGACAGCTGAAGCCATATGTGTACAGCATATAGTTAAGAACCTAATGTTACCATTGACATTATTGTTAATGAGGCGGTATTTCTACTACATGTGTATGCATACATCAGACAAAACGGAGATAAGACAGCTGAAGCCATATTTGTACAGCATATAGTTAAGAACCTAATGTTACCATTGACATTATTGTTAATGAGGCGGTATTTCTACTACATGTGTATGCATACATCAGACAAAAACGTAGATAAGACAGCTGAAGCCATATTTGTACAGCATATAGTTAAGAACCTAATGTTATCATTGACATTATTGTTAATGAGGCGGTATTTCTACTACATTTGTATTTCCTTGTCGTTTTTTGTTTGTTTAATACAGACCGTACTTTTTTGTTAAAATAATTTAAATAGAGAGTTGTAAGTTTATTAGGTAATGGTATTTTTTAAAGGGGGCAGTTTTGAAAACTGGCTCATGCTCTATAAATTTTTAAAGATTGATGAAGGAAATAAGAACGCAGATTATTCTTTTCCATGTGGTATATATACACTGAGAAAATGTTCATTTGTAATAAATTGCCATCCACCCAAACTGTACAACAGATCTCTGTATAAATTCTAAAATTAATGTAGCATATTCGTCCAGTTTATTCTGGCACTTGAATGTTTGTATCATTTATACTCAAAATTGTGGGGTATGTATCTTTAAAGAACTAAGAACTTATATTTGCACACATATGTCCTGCCTTTGATTAATGCATGTTTGACGGAAATATGTTTACTTTTGTGATATGTTTGTGTACATGAAATACGTACATGTATGCTGAAAGTTTGTGTGTGGAGAGCAAATGTTTTAAAACGTGAAATGTCTACACGAATATGCTGTTGCACAAAGTAGATTGTTTTTTGTTGTTTTTTTAGGAAACTACAAGGTATCAAACCTAAATTCAAAATGATTGAATTCTATATAATTAGTTTGTCATAGGCAGTGAAATGACACAACTAATTTGTTCTTGTCAAAAGAACTTCCGGGATTTCATATTCAAATTGTAATTAATTAAGTGGAATACACCGCAGCTGATTTTTCTTTTCTGGTTTTCAAATCGTTTTGTTTTGATGCAAATTGCCATCAGAGAGTTCAGTTACTAGCTAGCCATGTACCTGACTAAGATACTACACTTTTGCAAATAAAAATACTAAAATGACAGTTCAAATCATTAAATGATTAAAGAATTCTATCAAATAAGATATGATTTAATATCAGTTTTATGTCGAAATGAAATTCTTAAAAACGAAACAGAATGCGTTCACCATATTAACAAAACAAAAACAAAAACAAAACAAAACAAAACAAAAACAAAACAAAAACAAAATACTGTACAAAGAAATATTACTGTAATGATTTTAATAAAGTTTGTTTTGAATTTTCACAGACGTTTTAATTTTCTTTTCCTTCTTGAAACTGATAAACATGCACAAAATCGTCATTTTCACAACCAGTCACCAAAATGCCGTTTTGACTATCGATGCAGACCGAAACTATTATTTACATAGAAAAAATAAGCAGAAAGGGAAAAAACTTGGCATATGACTGTATCAAATCTTTGTATTTTTTCTTAAATCCATCTTATTTTTTGGACTAAGAACTTCAATAAACCTGCCGACTTCATTCATTGAAGGTTATAGGGTACCTTGTGTCAACATTTTTATTACCTAAAAAGAATTATGATGTCTTAAATTCATCGCATGAAACCTTCCAAGAGTTCAGTAATTGAATCGAGATATGTCCCATGTCTAGTATTGACAATTTACACATTATATATGCTCTCTTTATATAATTACAGTAATTCGAATGACTAACTATAGTTAAAATGAAATACCAATATGTAGCCATACCACTAGACAGCCGATTTACTATCAAAGCATTTGTTATTCAAATGATTTAATGTTACTTTGAGTGTTTTTTATCCATTCGTTGGATTCTAAAACAAAAGAGTCAGAATTTGCATTAAATCAGCATTAAATTTCTGCACTAGCATTATAAATACAGAACATGCAATGTCTTTTTAGCTTCAAAAGCGACAAGAATTATTTAGTACTATAATATAAATTTATTTAGATGCACGATCACACAAGATCAAGACAGAGTACTTTTCTTGGATTTAAAACTCCGTAACTGTATTCTCAATGGTACTGGATTTATCAGTAGAAAAAATACAAACATAATAAAATCAATACTCTCATCTCATTTGCACTCACCCCCGCAAAATCCTAATGGTGCAAGTTCTTGTCCAATGCCTATGGAAGTTAATAAAACATCTAGTTGCCCTTTACATCAGCAACCCACCGCTCCATTGAACACTGTGTCAAGTGTTCCTCCTCAGGCCGTGTCAAGTGTTCCACTCCTCATGTCAAGTGTCCATCCTATAGTGTCAAGTGTTCCTCCACCCATAAACACACAAACTATGACTCATCCTACGACCCCACATTCTGCGCATATCCCTACATTTGTGCATGGTCCATTTGCGTATGCTAGTGCTATAAATCCCGCTATGAACAGTGAAATAATAAGACAGCAGTTGGCTGCTTATGCTAGTGTTGCGCAACAGATGCATCCTACCGTTACCCCACAAGTTAATGTTGATTACAGCCCTGCTGTCACTGAACATCATATGTCACATTTTGTCCAGCCTAACACCGTTACAAAAGAGCATATTGAAACTGCCTGTAACAATCACGACACACAGTCCCATATTTTGTTCTCCAATTCTGCTGCTCACAATAATGTCAACAGTAGCATACAAAATGGTGATGAAACTTTGTTACTGAAACCGGTGAACGATAGTGTTGCTTCACGTAATAATGTGCAGAATCAAAATGACTCTTTATCTGTCTTAGAAGAAACACATGTAAAACCCACTGAAACTTGCACATTACAAAATCCAAGGGGTAGGACCTAAATCATGTAGCTCGGTGCTTTAAGCGAGAAAAACGTGTAGTCTATGACTAATGTTGTCAGTTTTCGCGTAAATATTCAGGAATTTGGATAAATTATCAACAGGTATGGGGATTTTCTAGGAATATTTGTATAATGTATACGACTAGTACCTAGCCATATATGTATGCTAACTGTAGTTTTTATTTGACAGATGAAGAAATGTGTTACAAAAAAGTTATTGAAGGGATGCCAACAAAGGTGTCCCATTTTCTGTGTGATTCTGCAATATTTTGCTTCGGTTTTTCAGCTTGACCAACAATTTTGCGCCATTAAAATGGTATTTTAAGTAAACAGGAACAGAATTAAACATTTACAACCAGTTAGGAACGTGCATAATGCATCTATGTTCGATTTTTTTCACTTTAAGACAATAAACGTGTAGTTTGAGTCACTTTAAGACCATATTATGTAACCTCGGTTCTTTCATAACTGCATACCGGCATTCATCGTCGGTGACCCCCGGTACATATTCCGCACAACTACATTATGTACCTTGGGATAATTGACTGCTGATTATTCGTTTTCATGAATATTTATTAGCAAAGGGATGTAACTCTTCGTCGAATGAGATGCCGCATTACAAATAGTGTGGAGAGTAGGCATAATGACAAGTTACTTAAAATAGACGTATTTCCCAGGATTTAAACATAGGCGCGGCAGGCAAATTGTAACAAATAATTTCATTGGCTGAGATTCCGCAAGGGAAATCTTACGGAAACCAATGAAAGTAGGTAATGAATTATTCATGAGTACGAAATTTTACCAGCCAATTGTCCCACGGTAGATAAATAAAGTGAAACGGAATGGATCGAACGTGGGTTTCCGACGATGACCGGCATTCTAATACATAAACTATCTTTCTGTCACTAGCATATTAGTTAATTTAACAGTTATTTTGTACTATAATCATACTCAAAACCAGTGTTTGTCCAATCTAAAGGCATTACATTAACTACACATGGTGATTTTATAAAGTGTCTTTTGATACAACCGAAGTTAACGTTCAGTATATGTATTCGTTCAAGATTGTTTTACAGACAGCTAAATAAATGTTAACAATAAACAATTCTTACAGTTGTGAGTTGAAGCAATAATTTAATATTATAATCAGATTTTGTTTGATACCCAGCGACAATTAAAAGATTAAAAAGATAAGAATATTTTTAGCACAAATTCACCTTGGAATTGTAGATGCCGGAATGATAAACTCTGTACTTTGAAACTTGGGGCAACAGCTCATTAATAAAATATCATAGCAAAATAGCATTATGACATATACTTACAAGCTATTCATACATACCATACATGAGAAGTAAATAGATCCTCCAAAGATAACTTACATTTTTTTCACAAATATAGAATTAAATCTCGGATGTATTAAAATACCTGACGGCTTGGAGATAAGGGAGGTCAGTGATCATTTTACATATTGCAAACTATTTCATTTTCATCCCCTTTCCAAGTTTCATTAGTAAAGACTAATCACTACTTGCAGGAAATACCTTAAAACCACAATTATTAGCAACCTAATTTAATTTATTGCAAAACGGCAGTTTAAGCAAGGTGATGATATTTATCAGCCGGGTCTATTTTTTCATAAAAGGATTTTCACTTCGTCTTTATTCTTTGACACTGTGTTTTTTAATACTATGAATAAAGAAAATATACACGTAATTTCTCATCCAGTTATTTCAGTCATCAAAAGCTGAATGGATTGCATGACCCACAGGAAATTATGCATTGTTAGGTAGACAAAGACTTCATAAAAATATTGTAATCATGTAAACATTTGAACCAACTAATTATGCAAGTACATTTTACATCAAATTTTCTCTCTCTTTTTTTGTGCTAAGGAAGAGATGATTATGTTGTCATAGACCTTTATGTTCATTATTTCATTTAAGTTTAATGATAGTCCAGTCAAAGCGGAAGAAATATTGACTGATATGATCGTGGAAGAAGTAAGATAATATTTTTCAAACTCCATTAAAAACTATAAATGTCTTAAGAAATCTAACTTGTCTACTTTGCGTGTTTCTCTAATTGTTTCCTTTTAACTGAAATAATGGTAAAATGCAAATGAACATTGGATACGGCATCCAAGAATAAATGTCGCATAGATATTTTGTTGAGTCCAGGGATTGAACCATTCACCATTGAATGACAATATGGAGCTTAGCACATTGGCAGTTCTTATATGTACCAAGTATATACAGTTAATTTAACTGTGTGGCACAGGCTGTCTGTCAGTTGACAATTTGTTTTCGCACAACTTAGAAAGTCCTTTTTGATTTTATAAATATAATGTTTGCATGTATGTAATGTCTACAAAATTGCCAATTTTGATTCTTTAAATAAAATCTGCAGACTTGTGATCAAGTCAAAACATTTCATAGTTTAAAATTTACTTGTAATATAGTATTTGTATCTGACAATGAAAAGCACCACATAACCTTCCAGCCTTAAAATCGCAAGTGTTCAAATTCATAGCAACATTTATTGAATCATCTTAGCTTAAAAGAGGAAATACTTTGGGTTTTTTATCAGAAACATTAAGTTAAATTTACAAACAGAACTCTTTGTAAAATTTGTCAACATGCTTATTTTGAAAAACTTAACCTTAACATCAATAAACAACCGAGGTTACACAATATGGTCTTAAAGTGACCCAAACTACACGTTTATTGTCTTTAAGTTAAAAAGAATGAAAATAATATATAATATATGTTCCTAACTGGTTGTAAATGTTTAATTGTGTGCCTGTTTACTAAAAGTATTGTTTCAATGGCGCAGAATGGTTTGACAAGTTCAAAAACCTAAGTAAATTATTGCAGAATCGCACAAAAAATGGGACACCTTTGTTGGCATCCCTTCAATAACTTTTTTGTAACACATTTCTTCTTCTGTCAAACAGCAGCTACAGTTAGCATACATATATGGCTAGGTACTAGTCGTATACATTAAACAAATATTCCCAAGACAATCCCCATAGCTGTTGATAATTTATCCAAATTCCTGAATATTTACGCGAAAACTGACGACATTAGTCATAGACTACACGTTTTTCTCGCTTAAAGCACCGAGCTACATGATTTAGGTCCTACCCCTTGAAATCATGTCAACACAACTAAATCACCAGTGCGTGGGCGGTCAGTTTCTAAGACTGTGCGATCAGCTTCACGGGCTGATCCAGCATTCATAGGATGTAGTTTCCTAGTCTGTGTTTCTGTCTTCAAAGCAGTAAGAATGTTAAATTCAGCTTACATTGGCATTACATAAGACTAGTTTTATTTCTAAACATTTGTAGAAAGTACACCATCTAAAGTCAAGTTCAACTTACCGTATTATTCTTTAACGACATTGATAATACTGTACATTTTTTTGAAAGTTTTTATTTATTGATTTTTTATACATTTTTATACACATGTAAAACCCACTGAAACTTGCACATTACAAAATCATGTCAACACAACTAAATCACCAGTGCGTGGGCGGTCAGTTTCTAAGACTGTGCGATCATCTTCACGGGCTGATAAGCGTACACAATCATCAAAACCTTACAACCGGCGAGAACAAAGTGTCAGTGCATCGCGTATGGGAAAATCCAAGTCTAAAAATAGACACTCTACACCTGTGTTACAGTCAAGTGACCTTGATAATAGGCAGGTAAACAACGGAAAGTCGACAGACGGAGTTTCAAATACGGAAGCGCAGACAGACCACTAGGCATGCGACAACCAGAAGGTGAAGCTACGTTGTGCTCTGTTGAACATTCAGGGTCTTATCACAAAACGAACAAATAAATTAGACTCTCCGGAGTTACAACAAGTCTTTAGTTCCAATGATATAGTGCTTCTTACAGAAACATGGGGAGATAGCATGTTTAATTATAACGTTGAAAACTTTGAACTTTTTTCTGTTAATAGAACTGAATTTCATCCAAATGCACATAGGTCGTCTGGTGGTGTTATGGTTTACGTACGTAATTCATTTGTCACAAGTGACATGTTGGTATTTTCTAGTAATGACGATATAGTCTGTATAAAGATAAGTAAAGAGAAGTTGGGTCTTGAAGATGATTTATTGATTTGTCTTTTATATGTTATACCAAAAAATAGTCCTAGGGCTCCATTGATGGATACACACACATATGATAGACTTTTAGATAAACTTGTTGAATAAGATTTAAAGTATAATGGTAATTTAAACATTGTGTTATGTGGTGATATGAACTCACGTACATCTGACAGTGCAGACTTTGTTGTAGATGATAATTTTTCTAATATTGAGATATTACCTGATGAATATTGTATTGATAATTATTTACCACGAGTATCGCAAGATAAGGGACATTTAAATGACTATGGCACTATGCTTTTAGACTTATGCAAACAAACGGGTATTAGAATTTTAAATGGCCGTTTTGGTAATGACAAAAATGTTGGAAAATTTACTTGTATTACTTCGAATGGAAATTCACTTGTTGATTATGTGTGTAGTACACCGAACTTATTTGAATATATTGAATATTTTAATGTCAGTGATCCTAACTTATTGTCTGATCATGCATTGATAAATTTCAACTTTGTTTTTAATGTCACTACTTATACTCCATACTGTTGGATATGATAAAATCTATGAAAGTGTCAGCACCAAATATGTGTGGAAAAAGGAAAACACGTTATTGTATAAATCTAGATTAGCTGAAAGTAGTACACTAGAACAGTTGAATAATTTTCAATTGAATGTTGATATTGCAAATTGTAATTCAGATATCGATAAATGTATCAGTCAGTTAGGATGTATTATTGACGGAGTTGCGTCGCCTTTATTTAAATGTAATATTGGTAATAAGACAATGGAAAATACTCGTCCAAATTTTAATAACAAATGGTACACCATTGAATGTGATGACAAAAGAAAATTATTTTACAATGCCTTAAATTTGTATAGATTAGATAAATCTGATATAAACAGGCAAAATCTTGTTTCAAAACGTTCTGATTACAAATGCTGTATACGCAAAGCTAGATTTGATTATGATAAACAAAAAACAGATTTGTTAGTCAATGCTCGGTTAAAAAATGCTAAGTTATACTGGAAAATGTTGAAGGAAAAAGCTGGAGTTTGTAATGCAAATGTACCTATAAATGTTTTTGAACGCTATTTTAAATCAGTTAATAACCCGGAAGATAGATTTTTTGTTCCAGATGAAGATATTGTACATTTTATGGAACGTTATGAAAAAATTGAGTTTTCTTTGATGTTTGAAGAATTGAACGTACCTTTTTATTTAGAGGAGCTAATTACATCAGTTAAACAGTTAAACTCAAATAAAAGTGGAGGACCTGATTTATATTTGAACAAACTATGGAATCAGAGAACAATTCCCAAAAGAAATAGAAATGAAAAGAAAACAATTATACCCAGAATTAAAGAAAGCAAAAGATGGTGGAATTAAAGCAAAATTAGTCAGGGATAAACTATATATAGGAAATAAGTTGTTTGAAAACACAACTGGTGACAAGGTTTATGAAACACAAGGAGCACAAGGAGCAGAGAAGGAAGGAAAGCTGAATTACAGTAGAGTATTTTATAGCAGGAAAACAGATAGAAACCATCAAAGACAGGTTTATGAAACTCCTGTAAGAAACAAATACAGCTTACTGGAATACTTAGGTAATGAAAATGAAAATGGTAAAAGGCAGGCTATATCACCTGTAGATGCAGAGACACAAACCAAAAAACAGAAGGAAACAACTCCAAACAGTAATGTTGTGAGTGACACAAACAACATGAATCATGAACAATCAAATGATGACATGGCAACAGATAAAGAAGAAAATAGCAATCAAGAAGAAACAGATCAATAGGATAGGCAAGAGGACAACACTAACACAAATGTGACACATAAGAAAACTTTGATCAGTGAGTTGAGCATATGTAGTATTAATGTGTGTGGTATTAAATCAAAGCTCAACTATCCTGAATTTATAGAACTAATAAATAAATTTGACATTGTTGGTGTACAAGAAAGTAAGCTAGATAACCTTGACAACATAAGTGTACCAGGTTTCTCTGTATTTGTAAATAACAGAACAGAAACCTCAAGATACAGATCAGGAGGCACTGCAATTTTAATAAAAGAAAAATACTCCCCATATGCCCAAATTCTAAAAACAGACTCAAAACTTGTCCTGTGGTTACCATAGACATCTTTAAAAATGATATGAATAAGCCATTGATCTTTGGAGTGGTGTATATCCCACCAATTAGAAGCAAATATGCACATCCTGATCCATATCTTGAACTGCATAGTGAAGTTGTTAAATACATAGGTTCTGATATACTATTATTTGGAGATTTTAACTCCAGGGTGAGCAACAAACAAGAATTCACAGTACCTGACCATTATATTTTACATTTGATTGGTAATGATGACCTAATTTTTGAGCAGAATGAGGTTTTAAACACTCTTGTTGAAGCTAATATACCACTAGATAGAAAATCACTTGATAAGGACATTAATGAATATGGAAACAACCTTATTGAATTTTGTTCAAATAATGATATTTTCATTATAAATGGTAGAATTGGTGCTGATAGAGTAAATCCAAAAACAACCTGTAAAGGGAAAAGTACAATAGACTATTTTTTAAGTACAGCCAATATCTTTAAATATATTGTTGATTGTGAAGTGCTAGAATTTTCAAGTATTTTATCTGATGCTCATAATCCAGTTACTCTAAAACTGTCTCTTATAAAAGAAAAAGTAGAAACAGGATACGAGAATAAAACATGTACAAAAAATGAACCTATTACAAAATTATGGTCAGATAATAATGAACATACACTATTTGAAAGTAACTTAAACATACAGAATATAGCCTCAATTGTAGAGGAGATACAAAATATAAATAGTCAAAACGAAGTAACAAAAGATGACATAAATAAAGTAATCACCAAAATAAATGATGTTTTCATTAATTGTTGTGAAAAAACGTTTGGTAAGTCACACTGTAAAACGCCTGTTAGAAAGGCCAATGCTGAGAAGCAAGTCTGGTTTGATAGAGAATGTAATATAGCGAGAAACAAATATCATATAGCTAAGAGAAACTATAATAAATATAAAACAGATCATAATAAAAAGATGCTTAAAGACATAAGTAAAATATATAAAAATACTGTAAACAAAGCAGTAAGACGATATAAAAGCCAGAAAACAGATAATTTGCGTAATCTAAAATCAAACAACCCTAAACAATACTGGAAAATTATAAACTCTATCGAGAAGGCAAAAAATAAATCTCAAGCAAGTATAAATAGTTTATATACATATTTTAGAGACACAAACAGTAATAATGATACTGAAGAAGATGATATGCCACAAATTAACCAAACATTTAACGAAATAAATGAAGAAATAAATATACCGATTACACAAGAAGAGATTTTAGAAACAATAAAAAAGCTTAAAAATAATAAAAGTCCAGGAATTGATAATATTATAAATGAACACATTAAATCTACTACACGGACAATGCTCCCTGTATATGAACAACTATTTAATCTTATTTTTAACCGTGGATTATACCCTGAAGATTGGACAAAAGGTAACATTCTACCAATATATAAAAATAAAGGTGATGCAAAAAAACCAGAAAATTATAGACCCATAACCCTTTTGAGCTGCCTTGGAAAATTATTTACAGCAATTATTAACAACAGATTAAAACACTTCGCGGATAAGTATGAAATACTTACAAAATGCCAAGCTGGTTTTAGAGAAAATCACTCTACAACCGATAATTTATTTGTTATACAAGCACTTATAGATATCCTACAAGCAACTAAAACCAAACTATTTTGTATATTTATTGATTTTAAGCAGGCATTTGACACTGTCTGGAGACCAGGGCTGTGGTCAAAACTGCTTCAATATAATATTAATGGAAAATGTTTTAATTTAGTAAAAGATATGTACAAGAATATTAAATCACGAATCAAAACGCATGAAGGAATATCAGATTATTTCCCTTGTTTAACCGGGGTCCGTCAGGGAGAAAATCTATCCCCTTTCTTATTTTCCATATTTTTAAATGACCTTGAAACGTTTTTTATAGAAAATAATGCAAACAGCCTTAAATGTTATATTAACCATAACAATATTACATTATTTCTTAAGTTGTTTATAATCCTGTATGCAGATGATACAGTGATTCTAGCTAATAATAGTAAAGATCTTCAAAAAAACCTGCAATTATTTGAAAATTATTGTGAAACCTGGAAACTAACTGTTAACGTAAGCAAAACTAAAGTGATGGTATTTGGTAGCAGAGGAAATACATTCCAAAATCAGTTTAAATGGAAAAATGAAATAATCGAAGTTGTTGACAGTTATAAATATCTTGGTTTATTCTTCTCACGAACAAAAAGCTATGTTAAAGCGAAGAAGCACTTAATAGATCAAGCTAACAAAGCAATGTTTTCTTTACTAAAAAAGTCACGAAATCTTAATTTACCAATCGATTTACAAATAGACCTCTTCAATAAAACAATTAAACCTATTTTGTTGTACGGCTGTGAATTATGGGGAATCGGTAACATTGAAACGATTGAACGAGTTCAACTTAAATACTATAAAATTATTCTAAATCTTAAAAAATGTACTCCTTCACACATGATATATGGTGAACTAGGTGTAGAACCTTTATATATAGATATTCAAAGTAGAGTAATCAATTTTTGGGCCAGAATTGCTGATATAAATTATAATAAGCTCTCAAACCAAATGTACTTCATTATATTTGGATTAAATGAACAAAATAAGATTAAGTCAAAATGGATTCAATATGTAAAGTCCCTATTATTTACCAATGGATACGGTAATATCTGGGAAAACCAGAATAGAATTAATATAAATTGGCTTAAAGCAACATTTAAACAGAAGCTACATGATCAGTGGTTACAAACTTGGAATCAACATTTAGACCGAGCTACTAGCAGTATAAACTATAAGATTCTTAAAAATAGTTTTGGTTTGAACAAATATTTTAAGATTTTACCAAACTACTGGAGTAAAATTATAACATCATTCCGTACAAGAAATCATCGATTACCTGTTGAAATAGGTAGATGGACAGGTACACCATTACATGATAGAAAATGTCAATTATGTAACAAAAATGATATAGGAGACGAGTTTCATTATGTTTTAATATGTCCATTCTTTGATGAGGACAGAAAACTTTACATAAATAAATATTATTTTGAATATCCAAATATCATCAAATATGCATCTTTGTTTGAAAACACAAACAAATTTATTCTCATTAAGCTATGTAAATTCTTAGAGATAATAATGAAAGTAGCTAGGGTAAATCCATAGCTACATTAATCATATTAGCTAAAAGTAAACTGTTTGTGCTCATGTCTGTTAGTTAAATTCAGTATAACCAGCTCAAATTAACTTGGGCAGACATAAAATAGCATTCTCAGTCGAGTCCTTAAATGTTAAGGGTATTTTAAACCATATAGAAATTATGGTAGAATATTGTATTTTGTCATTTCTAAAGTGATAAATATCAACATGTATATATGTACTAATAAAAGAATGTTTGTTAAAAATATATGAAAAACAATTATATTGTATGAGGTACCATTTTTCTATCAATGTATAGTGTTAAATCCTATGTGTACCTGTTATACTAAAGGTAAACTTTGAAATCATTGCGACTAATTACAAAAATTCAATTTCTCTATGATTGTATATTCACATGCTGTTATTACGTGCATTATGCTTTGTAACACCCAATTAAGTGAATCTTATTACGGTATACGCATCTATTTATGATCACACAATTTCCTGTAAATCATTGATACGCATAGACTAATTCATTTAAATGTTAAATTATGTATGCTTTTTCCTTTAAAATGTTTTTACTTACCTAAAGAACCAAAATTCTCTCCATAAGCGTAAAATAAATCCAAATCTTTAAATTTCCCACATGGAATCACTATTATAATATTTTAACACAGAACTAGAAAACACTCGTTAAATCCAATGGAATGAATTTTCTCTTTTATTTTTCACAAAAATATACATTAATTGATTTTATTTTCCGACCTGCTAACCCGTTGCCTTTTTTTCTCGTTTGATTCAATGGAAAGATTTTTTTCCCATCTTATTTTACAAAAAAAAAAACACACACACACACACAATTGTTGACACTTTTAACTCGATCGTCTAATCCCTACTCATTTGACTTTTACGGATGGATACACGTGTCACTTTTAGTCCCTTTTTATTCTAATCAGACTAATCATACAGGAAATAAGACCCCCTGTACAAACAAATGATGTAGTTCATGAAAAGTATACAAATGATTATTGTAGTATTTGATTTTTTTTTTAATTAAACATTATGTTTGCGTACTTGAAAATATGTAAACCCTATTGAAATGATAATCATATGTGCATGTAACAAGTCAAGTCAAGTCAACAGAAAATACATTCTTTAACAATAATAAGTTCAATTCCAAACTTTAATTTATACACTCAGATAAATTTTAATTAACGATGTTATCAACTAAATACTTTATGAATATAGTACGATGACAAAACATAAAACCTAAAAAGCGTTGTCCTCTGCAAGCTGCCATGCGCATGTGATTATTATTTGACTATGTATATTTATGTACTTCTCATGCTTTTGTTATGTAACAAACTGAGAAATAATGTGAATAAAACTTGAAAAACTTGAAACGAATTTTTTATACATGGTAAAGATACATTGATGCCTTTTATATTGTCTCTGTTCAATAGAATTTATGAGCTAGGTTATTTTCCAGACAGTTGGTCTGAGGGTTTTGTTGTGCCATTACACAAGAAAGGTTCATTAAATGACGTTAATAACTATAGAGGGATTACACTTCTTAGTGCTTTAGGTAAATTATTTACTAGGGTACTCAATAATCGTCTGTGTACATGGGCTGAAAATTATGGAGTTTACATTGAGGCCCAAGCGGGATTTCGAACAGGAATGGGTACAACGGACAATGTTTTTGTACTTCATGGTCTTATTAATCATGTCATAAAAAGTGGAAGAAAATTATATTGTGCTTTTATAGACTTCAGCAAAGATTTTGATTATGTTAGTAGGGACTGTCTTTGGACAAAACTTATAAAATTAGGTGTTAGGAGAAATATTTTAAATATAATGCGTTCGATGTACCAAAGTGTTAAATCTCGGGGCAAATACTTAAATCAATTAAGTGATAGTTTTGAATGTCTCTTAGGTGTGAGACAAGGGGAATGTTTATCCCCTTTTTTATTTTCTTTGTTCTTAAATGATATTGAAGACATCTTTGTTCATAGTAACCTTGATGGTATTAGTGTAGATACCTTTAAAATGTTCCTTATTTTATATGCGGATGATATTGTTATATTTGCTGATAACGAAACAGATTTGCAGTCTAGTTTGGACTTACTATATGATTACTGTAATAGGTGGAAGTTATTAGTAAATACATTAAAGACTAAAATACCCATATTTAGAAAGGGTGGGCGCCTTCGAGCAAATTTGCAGTTTAAATATGGTGAAAATAACATTGAGATCGTTAATCGTTTTGTATATCTAGGTATTGTATTTACGACATCGGGTTGTTTTGCTGATGCACAAAACACTTTTGCTGGCCAAGGGTTAAAGGCAATATTTAAAATGAATAAATATTTATATAAATTTACTGATGTATCTGTAAAACATAGATTAGAATTATTTGATAAGTTAGTCTTACCTATTCTTAATTATTGTTCTGAGGTCTGGGGATTTCACCCCGGTGCTGCAATTGAAAGAGTTCACACACAATTTTGTAAACGTTTATTGGGTGTAAAGAAATCCACTCAAAACGATTTTGTCTATGGAGAATTAGGTCGTATGTCGTTACAAAACATAAGATTTTATAACATTATTAAATATTGGATAAAAATTTTGAATATGTCAGATCACAAATATGTTAAAAAAGTTTATAAAATGTTATACAATGATGTTCTTTATAATCCTAATAGGAGAAATTGGTGCTCATTAGTTAAAAACTTACTTGGTGAATTGGGTTTCATAGATGCATGGATATTTCAAACAGTTGGTGATGTTGATTTGTTTTTACTAAATGTCAAACAAAGAATAAGAGACCAGTTTGTTCAGAACTGGAATGATAGACTAAACAATTCCACTAGAGCAACCTTTTATAGGAGCGTAATCAATTTTTGCTTTCAACCGTACTTAAATATTCTAAATTTTAAAAAGTTTCGTATATCTTTGTCACGATTACGTATGTCATCACACAGATTATGTGTTGAAACAGGTAGATAGCATCAGCCAAGAGCTATTCCTTATGATGATCGTAAATGTTCTGAATGTAATGTTTTAGAGGACGAGTTTCACTTTGTTTTACAATGTAATAGATATATTAACTTAAGAAAGCAGTTTATATCGCCATATTATTGGAGACATCCAAATATGATAAAATTTATTGCTCTTATGAACTCAGACAACGATACTATCATAAAACGTCTTGCATGTTATATTGAAAAAGCTTTTAATGTTAGGAACAGCACTATTTTCACTCAACGTAATTAAGGTGTATGAAACTTTGTCAATCGTACAACTTAAGTATTTGTAAAATGAAATTAGCAAATAAGTCTTTGATTTTAGTGTATACATATTATTATTAAGGAACATTTTGATTTACCATATGTCAATCTTGTCGCTTTTCGTTTTTCGGACAAGGCTGACAAATATGGTCTTCTCAGATGTTATATTATCTCACACTCATTCAGCGAATCATTGTTACCAGTAATTCTAAAATCGTAATTCGCCTCTAAACGTGATATACCATATGTCAATCTTGCCGCTTTTCGTTTTTCGGACAAGGCTGACAAATATGGTCTTCTCATATGTTATCACACTCATTCAGCGAATCATTGTTACCAGTAATTTGCCTCTAAATGTGATATATTTTCGGTAAACTGTATCAATCACTTAGTTATCTATGTATTTTGGACAGTTTATATTTATACCTGTCACCAGTTTCGTTTCTATATGTTTGTAATTATGTAAAACAATTTCAAATGCAAGACTCAAATAATACTTATCTACTTGTTGCTAAATAATTTAGGTTTAATGTTACGTAAACTAGAACGGAAATATTTTCGTTAATATCATTTATATAGATTTTACATGCTAGTATGTATACTGCCATATTTGTATTTATATTGTATATTTTGCCTCATGGGTCGTTGACCTTCTGGTTTGATATGAATAAACTAGAACTAAACATCCCAATCGTGCCGGCGATATTATGTTGATATATACTTCTGTAATATGACATCTCAAGGTCATAAACATTTGGAATAAGAACAACAAAATTTTGAAAATTTCCGAAAGACCTTAACTTCTCAAATGCTAAAATAAATTGTTCTAAAGTATCCAAGTAGGCATCATTACCCTTTAATACGTTTCCAAGTATCCAGTTAGGCATCATTACCCTTTGATACGTTTCCAAGTATCCAAGTAAGCATCATTACCCTTTGATACGTTTCCAAGTAGGCATCATTACGCTTTGATACGTTTCCAAGTATCCAAGTAGGCATCATAACCCTTTGATACGTTTCCAAGTATCAAAGTAGTCATCATTACCCTATGATACGTTTCCAGGGATCCAAGTAGGCACCTTTGATACGTTTCAGTCTGCTTGTTTTTATGCTTTAAAGCTCTGCTGAAAAATGTATATTGCAACTAAAATACAATCCCTACCTTCATTTATACTGAATAAATCCGACCCAAAATATCAAGGTGTGCATCATTGAAAGTGGGTACATAACAAAATCGTTTAACCTTTTGAAATACTGTTGTCTTAAGTAAAGGTTTGTCATGCGTTTCTGAAATAAATCTGCAAATCTGAAGGAAAAACAAATGTTTAGGAAATAAGTGAAATATAATCATCGCTTTAAAATGTTCATCGCTAAGTGGAAACGCATTTCTTAACTTATAACTCAACACACTTTATTCATCATGATTGCTAATTTGTAAATAATGACACTATGATGTTTTTGTTTGTTCAAATGCTAGATCTTTGAGTTTACTTTTATTACCAAGCAGTTCTATGAAGATTGCATTTGCAGGTAGTTACATCACTGTTTCTGCCAATACGAACATAGGTAACAACTAAAACGACAAATCACCTCATTACATACACACCTACATCTCTGGCAGAAGTACAAGGTTTGCATGTTTTATATTTGATGCTGTTATCAACATACTTTGTGGAAACACATGAATTTAACGGAAGCAGGAAAAAAAGCGGAAAAGTAGCAAGCAATGTGGGCGTTATTTATTTTAATTTTCTTTATAAATGGAATACAGGCATGGGGTGAGTTAAGAATTTTGTTACAGAAATGATGTTCAAAACAAAATATATTAACCTACAAAAGTGTACACATGTACATAAAGTTATCCAATTTTCGAATCTCTGTAAAATTATTCTCTTGGAAAAGAGGTTGTTTTGTTGTTATTGTTGTTGTTAAAGATGTTGCTGTATAGCTCACATCACATAAGGTACCACTTGTTGAAATAAATTCATATTTTATATATAACAGACTGCAGTTTTACAAAAAGATGAAAGGGGAACTATTTTCAATTAAAAAGGGGTGGTGGAGGGAGGGCGGAGTACAACTACTGACCTTCCCTTATCGGTAACAAAGCAAATGCATATGTGGTATGTTAGAAAAATGACAACTTCAATTGAAAAGGCTTTTACTGGTCAGTTTAAGACCAACAGATTATCTTTATGACGCGGTTAGCGTTCTTAACGTAGTGGAGATCCAGACACATTATCTACAATCTGCGTACACAAAATATCTCTTTCTTTAATTTTCTAGATATGGTACTTGAAGGACCAAAAAACGTGCCTATAGGAAAAAGTTTTTCTCTTTTCTGCAATGCCACAGAGCTAGATTCGAAACCTGGAGACATTGTCTGGTACAAAGGATATGAGAGACTGGTCCTACAGGGTAGAATTGTCGTTAGTAGTTTGGTGTCGCCAAGGGCCATAACTAGTAAACTAACGGTAAAAAACGTCACCACAGAAGACAGCGGGACATACAAGTGTTGGTTGTCGAACGACAAGATTCGTCAAATAACTGTGACAGTTGTAGATCAGCCACGTGCCGGTACGTTTACCTTTTTAAAACCCGAGAAGATTGTTACTGAAACAAATCACGATGTTTGAAATCAACATTTTGACCTTGTGACGAGCACTAGATTTTAAACAGCCAACTCATTTTGATAAGCCATCTAGCCCCCACTTTACCAAGAGTGGCTCTTGGTACATGTGGTAAGGCAAAAATGATAACGACATTATAATTAGTAGTCTATATTTTCAGCTTTCTGACCTAAATCTGAACAATTTTAGTCGGCTGTGTTGGCGATAAAACAAAAGTAAACAAAATGAAATAGATTTACGATTGTACCAAACAATTTTTTTTTCAATCCTTAATTTTACAGTCATGTAAAAGTCTTTCTCCCTTTTTATTCTGACTTCTTTCTTTCAGGCCCTGATTCTGGAGCTATGGGCAGATGTTCGGCGGTAACAGAATTGATATTTTTCACACTGCTTTCGATAGTTTCTTGTCATGTATATTTCTGAAGTTGTGCCTATCCTTAGCAATCGACTGAAGTACTGCCTTTATAGACCTTTTCATATCTAGTAAGAGTCGTGATGTTAACGCTGTTGAACTTATCAAACCTCGCAATCAATGGATAATACCGCGAAATAAATGAGATATAGATAGATTACAACACTCAAAGCACAATTATTAACATTAATACATGATGGTATGGCAGGAATCCAGCTATGTTATCAAGTGCATAGTTTCTACACAAGATTATTTTGTTTTTATTGTAAGAGTTGACAATAGTACGAAAACTGCAAGCAAGTCTCTACGAACTAGTTATTCATATATGCCGTGTAGGTAGGTTTTATTTTCGTTTTTGATATTTATTTTTGGTATTATATTATTTTTTCTGTTAATAAAAAGAACGCTATTCAATCAGTTATTATTTTTTTGATTTCAAAATGAAATATATTAGATAAAAGAATTACATGTATTCAGAGTTTATGCTTTACTATTCATTTAAAATTGAGAGACTGACACGACGCACGTCTATTTCAGAATAAAATGTTCAAATGTGACCTAGGCAATGATATATATATTTTTAACTTTGAATATTTCATAGTGTTAAAAGTTTAATTGATATATTTATATCATATTTTTGTAATAATGTGGGCAACATTGTTAGAATCTTTAGACCGTAACCTTCATACTGTAACTGCAGATAAGATTCCGCTAGAAATCTAGTACTCAAATACAATAAAGCAGACCATCGTGTAACTAATAGACAAATCTGAGAAACTGAAGTCGTCACGTGTAGAAGACACATTAAACATTGGCCAGATTACTGTTCACCATTCCTGGTACCGGAGACACGTTATTCGCACTGCTTATATCATTTTCATTCCACTGACCAGAACGTACTGTTTTTGGCTGATTGCCAAGGAGTTTCCTTCTCTGTTCTTCAATGTAGGATGACGATGATGTAGTCTGGACTACAACTCCGCTCGGAGTTACGGATTTTCTGTCAAGAATTGTGCTTGTATTAAACGGTTCGGTGTCTTGAATGTTAGTCTTTGGTTCTCCATTCCACTCAATCGGGTCTTTTGTAATTGACGAAGTAACAACTGGGGAAACCGGGGAAGTATTCCGTTCCTCTTTCAGTCTCAGCATTCCTTTCTTCGTCTGCCATCTTTTCTTCCAGATGAGAACAGCTTTCTGTGTCGAAATAGCTGCTCGAAACTTCGCATGAGCATTTGAACGAAAGATTAAGTTTTCCAGCGTTTCCGTCACGCTACTGACGGAAGTGCGCATTGAGCGTGCCCGGATTCGTACTCCTTCCGGTATCGTCTGTTTTGTAACGGTTCTGTAATGACGATTATGACCAAGGTAAACAATCGGCTTCACGGCAAAGCAGGTGTGAAATATCAGAAGAGTTACGGAATAAAATCCTCCCCAAAGAGGTCCGTCGTTGAAAGTACAGTAAAAAGACACGCACATATACGGTAGACAGCAGACCATTATTGTGCCCCATAAAGCTATGTAAGTGATGGCCAAGTGAAAGGCAGGATTTTCCTCATCATCGCTGAAAACTTCGAAGAGAAGTGACCGGCGTGGTGAGGACCTAGGCCTCCTCATGCAAGGATTTGGTTTTTCCTTACCGGTCTCAGTCGCCGGGTTGTTTTCGAATGCAGTTTATTTCTTTTTAAGATTGAAAACATCGTCATCAGTTTCTACGATTGTCGGAAGCGAATTTCCACTTATATCTGACGCGATTGTATTCCTACTGTTTTGATGTTTCGTTTTCTCAGACCTTTTGAGACGATTCTTGATCAGCATCTTACGACGAATGTCAAAGATTAAGGAATAACTCACAGCGACAATAATTGTTGATACGGCCACAGTTAGAAGAAAATGCAGGATCAGAAACGTAGGGGATTCTTCGTAGTCAAGCATGCAGCCTTGGTGGTAAAAGCTGTACCTAATATCAGCTGCACCGGTTATCGGTATAAACCCTATTAATGCAGATAAACCCCAGACAAGCGTCACAATGAAATTGCGGACTTTTTGAGATTCGAACATTTTGTCGTAAAGGTCAGTATCCGCCTTACAAAGTTTTATAGCTCGTTCTATGCTCAGCACAGTGACAAATCCGAAATTCAAGAACATGAGCGAGAAAATTATACTTCCATGAAATTCACAAACAGGCTGCGATAAAATCCACGAGGTCGCTATGGAAGATATCACGTTAGGCAGCAACAAAAATACGTAGCTAAGAAAGTCCGCCACAATGAGCATGAGCACAATATGAGAGCTTGCTTCATTGAATAGTCCTCTCTTTCTGAATGTGACAAGCAACAGAATATTTAGGGTGACGCCAATGATGATAACAAGGATGTCAAAGATGGCCGTACATACCGGTAAAATATCGGTCTGGAACCACGTGAAGAAAGCATCCGCTATCGTCTCAACCAAATTGGTGTTCTCTACACTAATGTTGGACATGTTTATCTCCCATAAAAAGTTGTCAGCAACAGATTATTAAAATTTCGTCTTTTTAAATCCTTTTTCTTAATCAAAAATTACTCTAGCTCAAAGAGCAGTTACAACAAAATCCATCGTTTTTTGTTTTGTTTTTTAAATATTCTTGTCTTTTTTTGTTATTTCATAGATTTTGTCTTCCTCTTTTGTTCACACTTCGAGAACATTTCCGCCAAATGATCAATATAGAAAAAAGCAGCTAAAGTGTGTTCAGTGTAACGATGACCATACAAATACAATGGAAGTATTAACATACTTTAATACAACATAACAGTATTTAGGATCATAATTAAAGTTTTAATCCGGATTTCTTTAAAGAGTTTGAATCAAAATTTTAATCTTAGGCAATATGAACGGGTGAACACGTGTGTTTAAGGTGGCAGGATTAGAAATGATCACTAACGCCTAAACTGAAATAACATTTATTCAGCTTCATGGAACAAATCCCCTGCAATCTCCTTAATATAACATAACAAAAAATCAGGCTATGGCCTTCTGTAAACGATGTGAAACTTCCATAAGTTAAAAACCAATTTATGGTATTTATTCTTCCTTTTTTTCAAACTTTGTTTCAAATATTGTTGAGTTCAAACAAGGTACGATTCTAACTAGAACAAATAAAATACACAGGAATGGTTGAAATTGCACATGTTTGTTAAGCACTATGTACTTATTAACTGAATTCAAACCAAGGGTAACCTTCGACTCTAAAAAGTATAAGAATGAAACAAAATTAATTGACCCAATCAAGTGAGCTTCTAATATCCAGGCGGTGGGTAGGCAGGGTTGGCACCGTAGTTCATAGACTGCGGGGGTGGGTACGTGCCTTGTTGCTGTGGAACATACATCGGAGGCTGTTGTTGGTAAGGCGGTGGCTGAACCATTTGACCTGGAGGCGGACCATGTATCACAGTGGTATGGACTACAATGAAAACAGTTTACTTCATATTTGTGTAATGTATAGGACTTCTAAGTATAATACTGAGCTGATAAAATATGTATGTACAGTTCTGATTTTTGTAAAGGCCCATACAGCAACAAAGACTTTCTTCCGAAGTTTTCACCTGTATGAATATCTATGTATTCAAAAATTGCACTTTCAGATTTCGTGAAATTTGTTTAAAGTCATGATCAATTTTTGTTAAAGTTTACATCCTTGCTTTGAAATAATGTACGAAGGAGCTGTATTCTGCTGTAGATAGCTTTATACGCTATTGATGTATCTAGATACCTTGCTGTTGTCCAGGATGGTTTATAATCCTTCCATGAGCCATTTTCTTCTTTTTCCAGTAACAGAACGCAATGACTGCCACACTGATCAAGGCTATACCACCTAACACGGCGACTACCACTATCCAGGAATACACTCCGCAACAGTACTCATCACCATAGTTACCACAGCAGCCGTAATCACAGTAAAACGAATACCCGTCGTCATAACAGTAGGAACCACATAGAACCGGATCTGTTGTTCGAACATTGATATATTTTTATATACAATAATTATAGACTTACGTTGAGGTCAATATATGTTTTTGCAGGTCTGTAAAAACACATATAGACCGAATTGTTATCTTATATACCCTTACAAATTGGAGGATGTAAGCATAATAATTTACACGTTCGTGACATTTTGCAGGTGTTTATTACTTGTGTGTGTTGGGGGGATGAGGGAGTCGAGGGGGTCACTTTTTTACGGTACGGACCCGCGTGTGTAACACTTTCGACCAAAAGGAAAGAGCTCATTTCAGGAGGGTATATTAAGTTATCAAATGCATGCTTGGGATATGTAGGGAGCGGTTTAGTGGTCCAGTGGTAATGCGCTGGACCGGTAACCCATGGGTCGCGAGATTAATCCCCCGCTCCTCCACTAACATTACAAATTGTCTTTCGAATGAGACGTTAAACCGAGATCCCATGTATCAGTGCTGTACACTGACTGCAAAATAACAAGGGTGTCTCTGGAGTGGGATGCTTTCTGTATCTAGCTCTATCCCCCACAACATAAAATAACTAATCTCTGCATGGGTCGTCGGTCATATGGGCAACCGAACCGACGATAAATAAAATCAGATAGATAGATTGGGATATGTTTTACTTCAAGTCCTATTCATTTAACATCAGTTGAAAAGACAAGTTCAGAAATAGGTTTTAAGTACATTGTATAGGGCCACAATGAACAAAGTGTGAAATCATCATCAAGTTTATGAATTCCGTGTATAAAATTATTATATTTTATTTTTGCCTTGGTATATGTAAGTTTCTGTTTTTTTATGTAAAAGTTATCAAGCCATACATGAATGAAAATACAGCTGTCCATACTGGTTTCACATTTCTCAGATGTTAAAAAAAAGGATTAAATGAAAAGCAAAATAAAGCACCGTATTCAATTTTTGTACATTTTATAGAAACCAAAACAAAACCCGACAACAAGAAACAGTTTGTATTAGAAAATGAAACAGGATAAAAATTATATAAATATAGAACTCACCGAATAGAGAGAAGACTAGGATTATAAACCTTAAAACATCCATTCTTATTGCTTTAAAGTTTCAAAGTTTTTAGTACCTATATTCTTTCAGTTATCGATATTAAAGTGTATACTATGACTTTATTGATCAATGTAGTGGTCAATACAAAAGAATAACTAATCCAGTCTGGTTTTAGAATATCATTCAAAAGGTTTTCCAATCGGTCAATATACATTAAAAACATAACAATTTTTACGCAGCATTGTTACAATCTCTTTTTACAATATGACAAATATTTGCACGCACCTTTATTCCACACACGTTACAAGTTACAACACAACTAACAATGTAAAAATGTAAACTGAAATCTAGCCAATTATAGGAAGGTTCATCGTGTTAGAATAATAAATAAAATGTAATTTCCATAAGGATCAAAGTCTTATTTTTGGAACACAGGCACGTACATACATTATTATTATACTGTTTCAGTATAAAAAATGTTTTATACCTATTAAATTGTCAGTATTTACTGGAAACTTTTGCATAACAAGAATCCCACCTAATCTGTATTTAATTGGCCAAAAATAGCTAAATATACTGATTTGAAAAACCTTGAATCAGTTCTTTCATAACACTTAATTACTTGTGTTAAGCGAATTCAAAGGCATTAATATTTTCTTATCTCTCTTTAAAACCATTAAGCAATTAAGTAAACCTTATTTCTAAATCTGGCTCGATACAAGAAAAAGCATTATTTGGTACACTTCTGAAATCTAATTTTTGAATAAGTCAAGAGTATTTTCTGCCTTTCGATGATACATATGTTTTTTTACCTTGGCACATTCTCCTACAGCTATTGATTGCAGGATTATTAAAGTGGCTGACTCACAGATGGGCCGACGATGAAAAAAAAAAGAAAATGTTCTTACATCTTAAAATTTTAGCTGCAGCTGTGAAGAATATACTGATTCATTTTTTGATACAGAAAAACATATAAAAACATATTTACACACTTTTATCGGCAAAAAATTTACCCCGTTAGTCACGGGGTAGATACTTTATTTATAACATTAATTTTGACGTAACTTTAGAAATAGGCGCTGTGGCTCAGTGGTCTAGATCGTCGCTCTATATTTTACTGACCGAAAGGTCGTGGGTTCGAATCCTGGTTAAGTCAAAACTTTTTTTTCAGTTTTCATGGTGTATAGAAGCATAATATTATGTTTTTTCCATAGTATATTAAATTCTCTTAAATTTTAAAGAAAAAAAATTTCAGCAAAATTCTGTGAGTCAGTCGCTTTAACACGTATGGTTTTGTGATGTTTTATTTAGGGGACATCACTCTTCCAAATCATGAGTTTATCTCCCTTGTTTAACTGTGCTTAAGACTACAAGTATCTTTTGTAATTTATATACAAAGGCAAGAAAGTAGTTGACAGTATCAATAAAGACGTTGTTTTAAGGTAACCCAGCGTGTGCAGATGGACTTAGTGTAAACATGAGGATCTGTCTATATAATTCGAAATCGGGAGACAAAACTGAATTATTAAACAGTTTAATGTAAACAGTTTAATGTAAACTATATCTCACAAACTTCCAATACAAATACACCTTCAGTGCAAACTGACTATTTTATAGTCTCAAAATATACACGGAGACATACAAACTGGTTTGATGTATGGTTGAATACAGTCTAACTTTTTACATAATAAAATAACCATCATCTTTTTACATTTTAAATAAAATTTACCACAATTTGCAACAGAAGACATCCACCAGTCATCATCACTATTTATTCTATATAACGTTAAAGATCTCATAGAACTGTCAAAGATACAATAAACAGTTTGTACAGAAATTCGGTAAGAATAGTCTTTTTGGTAGTTCTTTAACGATTTAAACAGTGACAGTAAATCATCAGTGTCCTTTGCGTGACTTCACAACCAAATCATAAAATGATGATGGAGACAGATTAGGGATAATAGTTTGTATATATTGCATCTTGCATTGTATTAGTTCAGTTCAAACAAGCAGGAATATGGCATACTTTTCTGAATTGAAAAGATATTTTAAATTCTCTGTATTAAAAAAAGATCATTCCTAAAGACTTTAAATGCAACTATGACAGCACACGTGACGTCTACATCCCGGTTCCGTCCAATATATACTACTGCAGCAGAACTCTAAAAATCATCATTTCTTATATAGGAATACTGCAAAAAAAGAGAACCCACTAGTATACGTAATGAACAAACACAGAATCAAAAGCGTGCGTGTCAGAAAAAGATGTGTATAGCTCAATGACTCCTCTTATGGTATTTAATTACAATTAAAATGATTGATAACACATCTTACAAAAACTGCGTTATGGAACAGTGCAATTCTTCTGCCAGCGAAAAATTGAAACCGATAGAAAAGTTATATACATTGTGGACAAAACGATAACAAGATATCTATAATATAGTAGTGGTTGTTGTTGTTGCTGCGGCCTTTCTTGTTGTCTGTTCCTGTCTAATGACTGACTGGTGGGTAGGCAGGATCAGCGCCATAGTTTGCAGGCGGAGGTGGCGGGTAGAAGCCTTGAGGCTGGGGTTCATAGCTCGGCGGTGGTGCTTGTTGATAAGGTGGAGGCTGTGGGGGTGCGTGTACAAACGATGTGGTATGAACTGAAATTAAGATAACAACAGTTTATAAGTGTTTGGTATATTTAAATTTACACATCATGTAACTTAGCCGACAGAAAATTAATGGTATTTTATTTCTCGTTCAACGCCACTCAGATGAATTTCTGTTTCGTACACAGACTTTTCACCGAACTGTAGCCACAGGAGCTTGAAACTGTATTTTTAGTCATTCAAGAGTCGAAACTGTTAATCTAGCTTCTTTTTTTGTATATAAAATACAGAGTAGAAGCCACAAATACATTTTGAATCTTGAAGGACTAAAAACTCAATTTCAAGCTCCTGTGCTGTAGCGTGTTTCAACTTTTTCAATACCAAACTGTCACCGACAGGCATTACTATATCCTTTTTCTTAGAGAGTAGTGAGAACCTAGTAGTTAGGTAATAAACCCATAACATTCATTTAGAGGGAGGTTTCGATGGCTTACGAGTCGGCGCTCTTACACTTAACCACTTAGGGAGAAAATAATAAAGAAAAAAAAGACATGACCAACAACTTGCACTTGCTTCAGTCCGCTGGTTAACAGGTCATTTTATAGACGGGTTCGGTATTTATTCATTTTGATTTTTTAAACTTCTTTGTCTAATTGGTCGACTTTTCAAATACAACTGTGATTACATATGTTCATATTGAATTAGTTTGAATTACCATTTCCTTTAATAGCTCTGTTAAGGTTATTGGTAATTTAAGTAGATTGCAAACAGTAGATAAATCTTTTATCGCGGGTTCATTTCAGTTCCGACTGATTACACTAGCTGTATTGCTGTATTCTTAGTATTATGGATCAAAAGTATGTAAGTCGAGGACACGTAATGTGGTTAATATATGACAATTTGGCTTCACTTGTGCGTTTCTTGTAAAATTTGAAATCGATCAGTTTAAGAACGACATTACGCGTTTTAACGCTACTAGACTGTGTTTTTTTACCTTGTGTTTGTGGTGCAGTATTTACTACTCTTCCACTTTTCATCTGCTTCTTTTTGAAAACACACACCAGACATACAATGACAGCAATAAAAATGATTCCACCAATCACGGCCACAGCTATGATCCAGGAATATACTCCGCAACAGTATTCATCCCCACTGCTCCCGCAACAACCATAGTCACAGTAAAACGTGTACCCATTGTCGTAACAGTAGGAACCACCCAGTACTGTGCCTTATGTTTGAGAATTAAAAAAAAAAACGCAGAATTTAAATTAAAATTAAAACAAAAAGTCGTATTGCAGGTAAGCCAGGTTTAGAAACAGTGAATCGTGAACCGTTATCTGTTAAAATATGAAATATCTTTAATTTTCCATTATAAAATAACAAAATAACTCGCTAAATCAGCGTGTCTAATGTTACAGGGGTGTTTGAAAAATCCCAGTCAGGGCGACGGGGGCTCGACCTTGGGCATTCCCCACTACAAAGTGAACCGTATGTCATAATTCATCAGGTTGGCTGAATTCAATGTTACTGGCAATCTTTAATGACAAATATGAACTGAAAAAATTGTTGTTGTAGGCAATTGTAACTAGCTATAGAAAGTCTTTGTAACTTTTAATATCAAATTATATAAATGTTTTATATTATTAATCGGTTCATTTGGATGAAACTTGCACAAAAATATGTAAATAACTCACCGATTAGACAAAACAGAAAAATCACCAACAAAAATACTTCCATTTTAACCGAAATAGCGTCAATATGATGACTACCCACTTACCCAATTGTTAGGTAAATTAAGAATTCTTTATCTGAAATCGGTTTGTCGGCATGTCAATAAACATAGTATAAATAGCAACTACAATGTAATAAGGTCATACGAAGACTTTCGAAATAGTCCTGTATTCACACAATTAAAATAACATAATTTAATATGTAGCTATTTTGTGGATATAGCTCAAAACACAATACTGAAAAATGGGTGACATATCACTTATTAAGTATCTATCACAACAATGATAATATTATATCTTTAATGGCTTTCTTGTAGTTGTTTACACACATTTTTCAATACTATTTTGCTTTATACTGTTTCATTATTCAACCGTTGAATTATATTTTTTTAGAATTACTTTAAGCATGGACCAAAGCATCGTCGGTAACCAATTTCGATCCATTCCGTTTCACTCTATTCATCTGCGGAATATGTACCGGGGGTAACCGACGATGGGACCAAAGCTTTGTCAAAACTATTTTGAACAGAAATAAAGTCGCATGAAAAACCACAGCATATAAAGACGGGACTGGTAACAGAATAGTTTTCATTCTAATATGTCATTGGAGGGTATGCCGGGTCTCCACCATAGTTCATCGGAGCCGATGGTTGCGACTGACCTAGGTAGCCTTGCTGCTGGTACACTGGGGGCGGATGACCATACGGTTGCATATGTATTAATGTCGTTTGACCTGCAAATAATAAAACAAGTTTATTTTTTAATCCATTAAATAGATGACAAGAATACATCGTCCTTGAAAGTTTGTGATTAAGGTCGCTGTAGAACAGTTGAATGGACTTTCAACCCATTACTGCTTCAGACACTAGATTTTTTTTTTCATATAATTCTTCAAAAATAAACAAAAACATAATTCCTATGTTTGCCATACCTTGATGCTGGTTTGAGCTGTTAAATACGCGTCCCTTCGTCTGTTTCTTTTTAATCATACAAATCACACATATGATGAAGGCGATGAAAAACAACGAGCCTATCACAGCCAAAGCAATGATCCAGGCGTATGCTCCGCAGCAATACTCGTCGTTATACGTACCACAGCAGTCATACGTACAGTAGAACCTACGGCCACCATCCCAGCAGTACTCACCACATAGACTTGATGCTGTTGTGCGTAAAAGAAACAATATTGTCTATACTCAAAGAATTCACACGATGTTTACGTTAGCAAGAAGGTTTTTTTTTCGTTTCTTGAAAATTGCATTTATATAAATACAGAGAGACATGCGATACAAAAACCCGCAAAAGGTGAAAAAATGACGTGTTCAACTACAGATATAACCTCAAAAGAATGTCAATTGTAACCAACAGTCTTGAAACAGAGAAAAATATAATAACAGATTTCGACAATAATGAACAGACATTGTGAATACTTAATTGTTGCTATTTTCTCTATTTTTGTGCGTTTAATGAGTTTAAGTTACTCGTTTTCCTCTTTCAAAGGAAACAATAATTATTACAAAGGATATATTACAAATACATGACATAACCTACCCGCAAGATTTAGAATAATAAATACAAAAAGTAACACATCCATATTACAATTATAGTCGGAGTTTTCATTAAGTTTACATTTATTTCTTTTATTTGTTAAACTGTGATGATTGATATGTATAGAATGACAATGCACTGTATAGAAAGTTGTCGAGCCGGACCATTGGTTACTAATTCTTTAAGTTACATTTAAAAAAATCATAATGATTCACCTGAGTACAACAAAATACACGTATATAAATAAATTAAGTTGGCTGATTTTTTTTCTTTTTTAAGCTAGCATAGAGCAGGACTGTGCAGCAGAATAGAACGGGACAAGAATCATCATCATCATCGTCGTCGTCAAAACCATCTGCAACATCATCATCAACAACAACAACAAAATGATGAAGGCAGAAAAAAGGGAAACATGCCTGAGAAGAAATTCACATATCTAACCTTTAAAGTTACCTACTTTATACTTTATTTGGCAAAATCAGCACACAAGTGCTTTCGGCCATAACACTACAAATTTACAAATACGGCAAAATTCAACTATAATACAAATATACAAAATATGTAAAAGTACATGCATCAAATAAATAAATAAAGTAAATTCTCTCAAATATCTCAATCCACAAAACTCTATAATTCGTGTTTTATTCCATTTTTTAGAACAAAATTCTGTATTATACAGGGATGCATTAACTTGAGGTATTTCATCTCTTAACAAAGTTACCCTGCAATATCTTAGAAAACTGTATTTTAATTGTTTGTCATACATAACACACGTCCATCTGCTACAGCCATGCCAAGACGTGACAAGATAATAATCGGTCTCTCAATTAATTAGCAGACGTTACATAAACACGTCAAGAAAACTGTCATCAGAGTTAATTGCGCTAATATTTTATTGTTCTCCCAATATTGCAAAATAAACTTGAACTTAGTATCTTCGTGCTTAAAAGTTTACTTTCATACTTATGTTCTAGCGAAAACAAAGTATAAATAATTTCTTCTTTTCCAATAAAAGGACAACAACAAAAGTTAAATCCCACACGTATTTAGAAATCTATGGTTTTAACTGCATATAATCCCTAAACCTGCATTTTGAAGCCGTGTACTTATATTTCTCAAAGCTTAACATTACATCTAAATTTCACTATAAGAGTTCCAGACAGCTGCTAAGCAATATTGACAACTGGTGTATTTTGATAAATTGGTTGAAGTCTTTCTTCTCCTCCCATGCCAACATTTTGTTCCTAAAACTTGTATTCAGTCAAAAATTCTTTATCTGATACACAAGGAGCAAAGACTTAGAATTCTATTTTCGGTCGTTGGCTATGAGAGATTAGATGCCCAGTCCAGTGCCAAGCAACATAAACCTCACTTACCGAACAAATTGTATCCCCAAACCGTTTTCTAAGGGAAGTTATCTTACCAAAGACTCTCCTTGAAAATTTGTCGAAGTACAAAAAAAAATGTATACATACCATTGGACCAAGACATAATTATAAGAATAAAAATGATGATGATGGTGGTGGTGGTGATGATGTGATGATAGTGATGCTAATGATGACGATATGTGACGATTTCTAAATGATATTGGAAAGGTCGCCTATCCTTCTACAAGATATAACTCAATGTACCATTTTCGCCTAATAAAAAAAAATCTACAACAAATTCTGAAGAAATTATCAAAAAGTAAAACTTCATCAGAAAGAAAGGAAGAAAGAAAGAAGGAAACAAAGAAACAAAAAAAAACAAGAAGTGAATTGATAAATATCAGCGGCTTCAGAATGATTCAAAAATGAATAAAATTTTTTATCGAATCGCAGTCTGAAAGTCATTAACAGGTTCTGTAAGGTATTGGTAAACAAATTGTCGAAGTGCAACACCATTGCTGACGCAAAATGCCATAAGGCGAAAACTGTGAAATGTAATCGTCTTGTCACGAGCCCAAAATTAGCAAAGTTATCACCCTTGGTAACAGTATTGATTAAGATTTGAGTGCATTGGTTCAAGCATGTATAAATACTATGAACCTGAAAGGATAATTCAGAGAGTGTTTCAAGCTGCACTACACGGTAAGTACTGTCTGCTTGTAAAACATTATTAATAAAAAAACATTTTTTGGACATTTTAGCAGCAACAGTTACAGACGAGCGTTTGCAAGTCTACGGCTATTTTCAATACTTTCAAAACATTTCTCTCTGTGTTCTGTATATTCAATGATTTTTTTCTCTTATTTCTGAATTGTAAATGTCTCTTTAAGAGTATTTAAAGTAATGGAAACAAAAGGAAAAATATTGTCTATCTCTTAAAAACATAGGAAATATTTGAGTAGTAAGAATGTCGGTGTAAGTATTAAGGCTAAAGGATAGAGATCTGTCAGAAAACAGAGTCGTGTCCACGTTGGTTTTGTAAGATGGTCATTGGTGTTGTTACTTCCAATGACTACCTCTCAATCCTCTGTGTGCACTTCCTGTCAACAATCTTCACTAGCTGGTTACCTACGATGATGCACTTAGCGACCAAATATACGAACGCTGCGACGAGGTTGAGGGACGCTTCAGCTATCAATGAAGCGGAGGAACGATGCACTTAGCGACCAAATATAGGAACAATGCGACGAGGTCGAGGGACGCTTCAGCTATCCATGAAGCGGAGGAACGCTGCACTTAGCGACCAAATATAGGAACAATGCGACGAGGTCGAGGGACGCTTCAGCTATCCATGAAGCGGAGGAACGCTGCACTTAGCGACGACACGGGTGTAAACTTGAGGACAACAACAACGTCTTCACAGACTCATAAAATGGAAGTATGAACTTTGCGACGAGTGGTTGGGCGCAAGAGACAATGGCGGTGTCAAATAATGAGTTTATAAAATAATGCTCGCTGCGAACCTGTGAAAGTGTTTTTCAGTCACATAAGAAGGCAGGAAGGGTCGTGCAGAGAGCCAGTCTCAGCATGATTGTTTTTCAGATTATAATTTTATCTCTATTTTCATTTTCGTGTGTTCAGTTTTGCTCTTTCTACTATATAAGTTTGTATAATTTCACAAATTATTGTTATTCCACGAGTTGTCACTGTAGAACATGTGACATTAGTTTATAGCTAGCAAATCTGAGGAACCTTGAAATTGGGGCGACATCTTGGCGACAGTTATTTTGAGGCTATAACCCTGTTTGGTGTAACTCTGATGTCTGAGTTTAGTCTAAGAGAACTTGGCGTCCTTTACACCAGTCAGATTGTGGTCTACAGTCATCATTTTCACCATTAAGACTGTGGTCTGCAATTGACAGAGGACATAAACAGACACTGCAGTCGGGCGGAATGGCGAACATAAAGCGGCATAATGAGGTAATAAGTGCATGCCAGTAGTTTCTGTTCTTGTGTTTGTTCTCTCAATATCAGTTTCTTTATTTCTTGTTTATTTGTAGCTTTCGCTCTTTGTTTTCTTTTTTTCTCTCGTTTTTCTTTTTTGTCTAGTGCTTTACTTTATTTCTTCTGTCTCTCACAACCTACGTACTTAGTCCAAGGCATTCTCTGTCCATCAACATTTTTCTTCACAGATATATATGATACAAATAATTTTGTTCCCTTCTGACACTGACTTATTCCATGCTATACGCGTACAGGTTTTAATTTGGAAAATGATTTTTTTAATATAATCAGAAATAAAGAACTAACGGGGCCAAATATCTACCGTTTTACTTATAAGGTCAACAAAAGTTTCCACTTACTTTTGCTTTCGATCGATTTTTGTTTCAAGTGTGAAAATGTGACAAAAGCTTTAGTACGCTGACAATGGAGTAAATGCTGAAAGAAAAGAACATGTATCATTCCGTGTGCAAATGCTGCAGCCAACCAGTCAGCATCTGTGTATCTAAATGCTGTAGACTTAATCCAGCTCCAACCGACTGGCCAAAGATAAACAGATGACCAGTCAATTAACAAGTAATTGCTGATCCGTTTTGTACTACAGTCTTAAGCGTTTTTTTTCAACTCGTGTTTTGAAGAAATACTGTTTCCATTCTGAGAGACTAAATAAAAAGCCCCGGTCGTTTGTACAAACAAAGTTTTGGGGACTTAGTATGTCGTGTCCACGTTGGTTTTGTAAGATGGTCATTGGTGTTGTTACTCCCAATGACTACCTCTCAATCCTCTGTGTGCACTTCCTGTCAACGATCTTCACCAGATAGATACGACAATAATCAACGGCTGATGACGAAGTGAATTGAATGCTGCGTCCGAGCGAAGCGATGGTGGCTCGTTCGAGTGGAACGATGCAAGTAACTGCTGGAAAACGGACTGATGACGTTTAGGAAAACAATACCTTTCTCAAATGTCAAAAAATCACTCAAATATATGAACATTAAAAATGTAGTCATTAGAATCTACATCAAATTTAAAATTTGATGATTATTAGTTTATAAGGTGGTTTATTTTGGGTGATACACATTTTACTACTTCTTCTATTGTTCACACAAACTACGTTACGTGGCGCCGGAACAGTTAGTGGCCCTTGGAAAAAAGCATATTTGTTCAGAATTGAAACATAAGTTTATAGACTGCCATAGACGACGCGACAAACCGAGCGAATCATAAATAAAACTACCGGGAACATAGGTCCTATAAAAATATCGGTAGAATTGGTCCTGCAGTGAACTTCTTTTGGCCATTGACGAACTTACTTAAATAACACGCAAGTATCATTTACTGTGGTAGTATGTTTGTTTTATAAAGCCCTGTTCGCCAGTGATGCATCGAGAACAACCCAGGACACTTGGCAATGACAAGCCATAATCGCTAATAAAACTTACGCACATCATAACGTCCTATTGATTTTTTTACACACCCATTGTTCAGTGACAGCGACAAAATACGGTCTGTCAAGATGGAAACCAAACTGTTAACTCGTGATACAATATGCGAATGCTGTGACATCACGTGGATTCTTAAAAAAAAATTATCCGTCTTTCAGATTTCAGAAATTTCAACATTTCTCAAGGAATGACTTTGCCATGAAAATTACCCCTTATCTTATTTCAAGTGTTCAAAATCAACTTGAAATTTTTATCAGAACGTGTGTTGTTCTCTGTCACCGTCGTAAGCTATAGCTATATTCAGTGACCTACAAAGTTATTCAAAGTTTGTTTAAGATCTCCATCTGCAACATTGCCTTTGCAATTAAGAGTGCCAAAATGGCCCTAAATTGCTCATCTTTGTAAATGTATAGATTTATCATCAAAACAAAAGAAAGAACTAGAAAATACTGCATGCCACTATCAAAGATAAAGGCTATTTGGTTTACGAAACTGACTTTAAAAGGTTTCCCTAGCTCTTCACACCATAATTCAGAAGTCGCAGTCTTATGATATCTGTGAAGGATATTTTAACAGATTCAAAACACCAGGACTTGTGGTTTCAATCAAGAAATCTTAAAGATTTTCCCATATATTTCGATATTATAACGTGACCCCGCAGTAAGGCGCAAAAAAAACGATAATAAAAAATAAAAGTAAGACCCATGGGACATAATTCGAACGATACACGTAGAGGTCCACTAAGCAATTCTTCAAGCCAAATTTCATTCTTATGGCGTCTGACAAAACATTCATATTTTGTCTATATAAGTCTATGTAAGACATCTGAACCCAGGGTAGAGCCAAAAATGACACCATGGACAAAGTTTAATTAATCTTGGTGGTGGTTTTCTTGGCTTTTCTTGTTTAATTACAAATTTCAGAACTCCGACCCTATTGTTTTACACACACAGTTTTTTAAGTTTAGCTTTGTATTTCTTTTTTGAAATATGTGACCCAGGAAGGAGTAAATGACTAAATAGGACACAATTTAAATATTCCTGACTGAACACCACTAGATATTTCAAAGGGTCACTCTCTACACGGTATAATTTCTGATGATTTCAGATCACGTCAGATGCTCTATCTACTCCAAAGCTCTTCTCGTCATCCCAGATCAGTACTGCCCCTTTGTTTCATTTTCAGATAAACAAGTGTATGCAAGGCTAGTCACTCACAGAACCCGTATCAAGGATATCTCCGTCTTCTATACTTCGAACAATAGTAAATTCATTATAATCACCTGGAAACGGTCAAGGAGTTCAATTCATATAGATCAGACATAAAAATGAAGACTGACCTTTGATACGTATGTGTGACCTTTACTTAGACCCGTAAATGGTTACGTTTGGTCGATCTTGTCAATATTTCTACAAAGTAATTTGGAAATACGCAAGTGTTTAAAAGACACAAGTACATACGAAATCGGAATTAATGAACTTTGATTTGATGCGACCATCACCCTGGACTGAGACTGACGAAAGATGTTGTGTCCAATGACTTGATATGCTGAAAATTTCTAAGTTATCATTTCAAAATGTTTCAATAGATTTGGTGGACAAAAAAGGATAAACTGACCTTTTTGTGACCTTGACTGGAACCAGCTATAAGGTACATTCTGTCCATCGTGCCTACATGCTTTATACTCTACAAAACATTTTTGAAATCCTCCAATGGCTATGGATGGACCCTATCAAGAGAAGGACACTACTATAGGAGAGGCAAAAATAAGGGGCATGCCACACTTATTTGACTGCTTGAATCATTTACAACAAGACAGCTTATAAAATTTCAATGAGTTTATTCAAGTTTTCTTATCAAAACAATAAATAGTTTTTTTTTGTAAAATCAAGACTTTTCTACAAATGAACAATTATAGCAAAATAACGTCCAAGGTGTGTGCAGATAAATACATAGCATTGATCAAAGGCCTAAAATAATAGGCTTTCTCTTGTTCATACACACAGGCACCAGACATTAGCTGAATAGAGAATAGAACTCCTTAATTGACTGCATGATTTACTACAGAAAATACCTCTGTTTCACAGCATCATTTCTGTTATCATTAACTATGATGTTGAAATCACTAATGTACATCTTTTCAAGAACAGTCTCGACTAGGATTAACTTTATAATAAACAGTTCAGTAAAAAACAACTTTGTACCCTACAGAAAAGTGAAGGCCTGGCTTAGACATGAGAGATGTCTTCATTAACTCTTTTAACATGACAGTTCCCATTGGATAACTACATTTTATTTTTCTGTTTTAAAGTTGCACTGTTATTTTTCTTCTTATTTTTTTCTGTAATTTGTTTAAAAACATGTCTCTAGAAGGAGTGCAAATTTTTAAAAGACAGAATTTCTCTGAAACGTCACGGTCACGTGTAACCTGCTTTATAAGCTGAAATACACGTGAAATGTAAGCATAGAATATTCTGAAAATTCCAACAGCAGCAAAAATAGGAATATCTACAAAGATTTAAAGCATTTGGAAGTACATTTAAGAACAAGAGAAGTTGCTTAATCTTCATAATAGTAAATACAAGAAAATACTGAGATTTAACAGCACTTCGGATTACCAATAAACTAAATATTCAAAAGTGTAGTTAAACATTCAAAAGTGTAGTTAAGTTCCCAAGTATCCAGTTCCTATTATAAGTTAGAAATCAAATAATACTGAACACATGATAAACCTTAATGACTGAGAAAACAAAAATATTCTTTTTCCTGCTCATACGTGGTCTATTTCTATAGTTTAAAGTAAGAAAGGAAATCCTCCTGCTTTGTATGCATTTTCTAACTGACCTAGCGCCTGCAGTCAAGTTTAACTCCTATAAAAAGATTTAAAAGCCCTATAGAACATGTAGCTATGCATTCTAATGAAGCACCAATCTAATACAGGTCACATTTTACTTATCATTATTTACTGTCATCTAAGAAAAGCATAATATACGAATTAGATTTAGAACAACTTTGATTTTTTAAATGAGTGATCTGTGGATAGACAGAATGTAAAAGGAACAAAGAAAAGTCAACATCTAACAAACATTTCATTCGCTTATGTAATACACTGGTAACAAAACATATAAAAAAAATTCCCATACATGGATACTAAAACCACAATCATATCCTACTAACACTCAACAGCAAACAATAGGGTAAAAAAAAAGCACAAGTTACTTTCAATTCCGACTTATTTTTTCTATTCATTTTTTCTAATGCTACTGAAGTATACAGTCAATCTTAACTTTGGCTATTTTTATCAATCAAAAACACTTTTGAATAATATTGACTTCCAACAGGCTGCACCATCATTTTCTAGCCCATGTCTTTAAAACACCTAATCGGTACTATTGCAATAATTTAGTACATACATGTACAATGCATTTCTTAGAAACTATTTTGTAAGGGCACAAAATTACTTATACTTTGGAAATGAGCGTGTTTTTATTTTAGTGTGCTATAATTTTGTACAGTTTTGAAGAAATTAATTAAAAACCTCTCTACCTCCTACCGGTAATACTAAATGAATGAAGTTATGTAGCAACTTAAGCAAAATCAAAAACTGTCACTGTAAGACGACAATGCCCCCAAAGTGGTGCTTTGACCTTTGAGCTGAGGACCAGTCATTCAGGGTCAGACTGACGATTAAAAAACTATATGCCTCCCTTCTGGGAGCATAAAAAGCTACTATTGGGACAGCAGAAGTGCTCATAACTATCTAATGCAGACTGTAAGGTTTGAACCTCAAATGTGTAACTGTCTGGGTCATTCAAGTAGACATGCAAGATCAAGTTATAGAGAGGCAAAAATCCAAACAATGTTAGTTTTATGGAGGCACAGAAACATGAGCTAGAAATGTCCCCTTAACATGCAATAGCCTAGTACTTATTAAAAGAAAGAAATGTCTAGAGACTTACAGTTTCATCTGAAAAGCAGTATGTGTTGAATGAAAAATAAAACAAAAACAATTGCATAGCCTTAAAAACTGTTTTCTGCCATTTATTATTTTTCTTTCGGAGATGTTTTATGATATTGTAATCTTGTAATGTCTGGCCCAATGTGTCTGCTAGACCTTGATTTCTCAACTGTCTGTAACAGTGCTATAATGTACTTTCCTTCTTTTCTGTTGTACAAGCCCTCTATTGTATATGTATGTATACAAAACACCCTCTTACATAAAGTTCAAACCAATTAATAAATTACTAGACTTCTGTAACAACGGATGATGTTCTGCATTTGATTAGTTTTCGACATACAGCTCATAAAATATCTCATATGAGTATGCTCTTAAACCTAGTGACCACAGCCACAGGAAAAAAAAGCTTATTAAAATTCATTTCATTTTAAAACTGTATGTTTTGTTCACAATCAAATGACCATACAATGTAATAATGAAGGCCAAAAAAAAGTGAGCTGAAAGAAAGATCTAACAATTGCTATCAATAAAATCAATAAATATGAATCCAAGGCATTTACTCAATGAAATTCTCATCTGCACAGTTTAACTGTCAGAGGTACAATCTCTCCAAATCTGATGTTTCAAAATGTCATTTGCTGTACACAACAAAAACTATTTTTTTTTACCAGAGGCATCACATCATCTAAATGGAGCCCCTTTCTGAAATTTATCACATGATTTTGTGCTGAATCATAAACTTCAAGTGCCGGGTTTGACAAAACAAGAACACATACATGCATACGTTCACGTTCTCAGATGAGCACTGGAACATACCCTAATATTGCAGGGTAGTAATGTAATTTGTTCCTTAACAAATCTATAAAAACTTCAACAGAAGTCAATTCCTCTCTATAACACTCCCTCACTCTAGAGTAACCAACACTCCACAAATTCCACAAATTGTTAGTCAGGTTCCAGTTTATCCATTTATGATAAAATGCCGACGTTATGAGGACATGTTTCCATTGGTTACAACTTGTTCCGACTGAGAGTTTGGTATAATAAATGAGGGGACGAAAGGAAAAAGTTTATGGCAACGTTCCTGATATGACATAGCCTCTGTCTCGCACTGACCGAAATCTCCGCGACACATGTACTCCAATACTTCACGACAATTCTGCAATGGAAAACAAGCAAATCAGGTTAATATAATTTTTATCAAATTTACCTGAAATACATGTGTCTAAAAGTGACACATTTCTCTGTTGGAGAAGTAGTCATAATATACAAAATCTCTGAGCCCTCACCACAGTTTTCCGTAATGAACTTTTCTAAAGTTCAATCTGGATGTTAATTTTTAGGGTAGTGACTGAATAGCAATTATGAGACAATGAGCAGACAGCATGGATGTGACCATCAGGGTAAATGCTAGTATACAGAAATTTGCATTAAGATATTCTTAACTTTGAATTATAACTTCATTTTCTTTTTATTTAATTCCCGATCTATGTTGCCCATTTATATATGCTGGCATTTACTTTTATCTCGTTCTTCTGAAATACTGGTAAAAGGGTTCCTATCCTGAGTTACACCACAAGCTTACTCATCAGAAGTCAGGTTGCCCCCTGAGAGGCCTTACTACCACTATTTCAATGAGCTGTACCTTTGGTGTGACTCCCACTAGATCACTGTTGACAGCAGTAGCCAGCTGAAGTGCCTTCGCTTGGGTGGATGGATCCGATTTTATCTCATACATCATACGAGCAGCTGAAACAATTAGGAAGTACATGCAAACCTCCACAAACTTGCCAACATACCTTTTCTTTCATCATTGACCAAGTCTTGAAGATAAATCAGGCAAAAAATTCCAATTTCATTAAAATATCCTTCTAACATTTTCTTCTATCAATTACCAAATCTTTAAAGAATTCGAATTTCAATGTAATATTAACCTTTACCCAGCTAGTAGCAACTGTGTTTGCCTTTGCAACCAGTGCAGACCAAGGTCAGCCTGCACATCCATGCAGTCTGATCATGGTCTGCACTATTTGCCATTCAGTCAGCAAAATTTCAATAAGCACCCCCGTAAACAATTAAAGGATCTGTCCATACTGAAAGACAAGTCCGTTTTAGATACTTAGCATGTTATGGGTTATACAAAGTCTACGTACCTGCTGCCCTATGTAATACTGAATCCTTATTCCTATTAAGAAACTCATCATTAAGCTTGCAGGTATCTTCACTACTATATAACTTCTCCATCTCTTGATCTAGTACACGCATCACAGATTCCGGTAATGTTCCCGCAGCCTTCTGCTTCTTTACTGTTTATGATTATAGAATAAGAGAAAACTTGGTGTAATATTTTTTACACACATCTTGCAAAAAAAGATTTACAGGTTAAGTTCACCCTGCCATGATCTTTCCATGATAACTGTGATTATTCTTTACTCTGCAAAGCCATATTTAAAGTTGTAACACATTCAATTAACAAAAATAATTTTTTTTTTGTTTAAATGTAACATTTTCGCCAGTTTATGCTAATCTTCACACATATGCATAGACATCTTGTCATCCACAAAAAAAATAACCATCCAGATAGGGAGCTGATGTTTCAAATACTTCGCATACATTAAATGACATACAATAATTAAGCATACTTTACATACCTAGCCTATGAAACCTGAGAAGAAACACGTGTAACTGGGGGTTTTCCCTGTCAACTTGACAACCCCTCTTCAATGATTGCAACATCAATAGTAATTTTTCTGAAACAAGATACGAATGTCAAAATTGATTTCAGCTGAATTTTCTTCTCTGGTCTAAGTACCATTATGTGTATAACACTGGTAAGTAATTTCAGTGATACTGTAAAAACAGACAAAAGGTTGACTCCAACGAGTCACCCAAATAAATTAAAATTACAGAACTTAAGTACATACCATCAGGTAACAAATACATAAGTGGTTTAAAAATCAATCAAGTAAACTTTTCTGTGCATGATGGTTTGCAAATGTATCTAAAATGCGCCAGGGCAGATAAAACCTGCCCAGTATTTTATAACTATCTAAACATACCTAATTATATATATATATATATATATATACAGCAACTATTTTATAGCGAGCCTTTTCAGATCAACTCTTATATTGCTCTACACAGATAACCTGACCAACATATTTTCTATCAAGTTTCAATAATCATTAACAATGGTCTGACAAACGTGTTAAGTTGTAAACTTAAGTCTAAACTTACCTTTCCTAGAATAAATTTCATAAGCACATATATGGGTTTCTATTCTTTCTGATGCTAGTAATTGCAAAGGCTTGAGGAATCTGATAGCTTGTTCTAATGGATTATCAATCTGAAACAAAATGATCTTGCAGTTAAGTAGCAAACATGTAAAATAGTTGAACAGAAGATGTCAAACTCTTTCCCCAGACTGTAATTCCAAAATAGATGAAATGAAAGAAACAGAACTGAAACTGAGTGCTTGCAAGACTGAGCTCAACCAAAATAGATATTATATTGTTCAAGCTAACAATTTGTTTAGCTTTGTTATGTTCAGTAACCATCAATACTTGCCAATAAATTTTTTTCTTGATCCCAAAAGTGACTTTGCTGAACCGCTATCCACCAGCCAATGTATATATATATATATATATATATCACCAACGCTTCTAGTGCCATTCTTTAAAATTTCAAAAGCAACCTAATAATTTGTGGCCGGAATCATTGCAGAAGTTGAATGAGAGTGCAGATGAACAATTATTGTTTAAATGTGATGTACATACTTTAGCTAGTTTTTCGGGCACTAATTCTTCCTCTTTTGGTCCATCTTGGTCCTGGTCTTGTAGTTTCTTGCCAGCATGTTCTTTCTTCTCTTGTTCTTTCTGTTTCTGTTTCTCCTTCTCTAACTTCTTCTGCTGTTTCCTTTGTTTGTTCTTTAATTTCTTCAGTTCACTAGGTGTGAGATTGTCTGAAATATGACAGAGTGTGTAAACAAGTTTCTGCTGGGTTACTAGTTCCAAGAGCTTTCATTTAGAAGGGAGAATGCACTTTGAAAAATTAGTTAAGGCACTGCCCCATTCTTCCATTATTTATCAATGTTGAAAGAAATGCTCTTATTGAAGTTAGTGCCATCTCAGTAAATGTATTTTTAAGGGGGTTGGTCACTTTCAAAAAATGCCTTTCTGGGGTCTTACAAAGGTTTTATTGGAATGGCCATTAACAAGTTATTCCAAGCTTACTTTAAATTACAAAATGCCAAGAAAGACTGAAAACTAGGGATGGGAACAAATGTTCGAATATTCGAAAATCGACCAAATATTCAAATCTGAAAATCAAATTTGAATATTCTATAATGATTTTTTTTTTTCAAATGAAGCATCGCTGATTTTTATAAATGTAAGCATTCTGATTATGCAAAAAACACCCAATCTGTTAGGTATTGTGTTTGTTTATCGTGTGTCAAAAATGATCCAATTAACAATAAAATTGCAATGCATAACTGGCAGGGGCAATCGTTATGGATTAACAGTTTGCAAAAGGCATAATGGTAATACCTTTTAATCTTTAGTTAATTTAAATTTGCGCCCGTTTATTTCACACATTTTAGAAGTTGTTTGCCTCACAATATTCAAGGGTTAACGTCATTTTTTCAAAAACGAACAACCAGTCACACTTATAACACTATTGATATTACTTTTTAGTTTCCCCATCAGTAGAATAGCTAAAATATTTTCCTCATATAAGTCTATTTAAAAAAAAAGTCATCCTCGCTTTATGTTTCATCATCGCTTAACAATACTGAAATAAGCTGTTAAAAAAAAAACATGCCTACCTCTCGTGTTTGGACATATTTCACTCAGTTTTCATGAACTTATATATAATGTATTGCCAATCACTTAATAAGTATTAAAACTTCCATTAAACAAGTCATTTCTATGCCATTTCTAGGTAACACATAGCAGTTTCCCAGACAACGTACAGGTGATAAAACAGTACCAATGTTTGGATACAAAAATTCGGGTAACTGACTGAACTGAAAAAAAACGAATATTCGAATATATATTGATATTAGTATTCGTTCCCATCCCTACTGAAAACCTGAAATTCAAAACAATGAACTAGTACCCTACCTGCATCAAGTAGATTATCTTTATCATTATCTGACAGAGGATGATCATGTAAATGCAGATAAATCTGAAATGGTACACCAAACATCTTCAATAAACTCTAGGTTTAATGTAACACCTGCTTATGTTGCAAAATTAAAAAAAAAAAAAAATTTCAATCTTTTGTGTGTCTGTTATTCGTACACTAAAAAATGCTTTCATAATACTAGAGAAAAAAATAGAATAAAGAATACAAGCAATTACTGGTAGATGGGATAACAATCACAAATATATCGTATCTATATGTATAAATTACAGGTATCCTGTTCATTTCCATTTTGTATAAAATATTTTTTATAGAATTTCGATTGAAGTAAATACCTCTATTGCAATTTTTGCTGCCTTGAAGTAGAAGGGATGACTTCTCAAGACATCTTCTAATCGTAACAAACCTACATAGGCTCGTAAAGTCATTTTTCTCATGCAGTATGTGTGGAAGTCAAACTGGTCTTCTATAATCTCTGTGAAGTGCTGAAGAATATGATGGATCACTTACAGAAAAGAACAAATTAGAATATTCATGTCAATCTAAACCTTTCAGATGTACAGAGATATAAGTCTTTGAATATCATTACTTGAAAATGTACACCTCATAATATAAGGCAAAAATTGGTCTCTTCTCTCATTACCATTTACAAACGTGATCCCTTGCAGAGAAGTAAATAAAGCTTTTCTATGAAATGAATTTCTTAAGTCAAACAAAAGTGAAGGTTATATGCTCTCTGGCAATTTCAGTAAATCCAAATTCTTAAGTAGATTGAAGTTACTGTACACACCCTATCTACTTCATGGCACTTTTTTAGAGCTTCTCCCCACTTGCCCAGCCTCTGGTAGGCGGCAGCACATTCTGTCTGGAACCACATACACTGCATCTCATTGAGGTTATCTGTTGCTGACACTCCTTCCTACAAAACACAATAATTTACTTGAGATTTTATTATTTTCTGTCAATGCTCTGTAAAAAAAATAACTATACAGTAAATGGGCAGTAATATTCATTACTTTCAGCCTAGCTGAAACATGTGACTTTCATGAAGTTATAAAATTGCCATTGTTTGTTAACTCTGATTTCTATCATGCCCTTTCAAAGTATTTTATTTTGCATGGCGTATGATAATCTTGCAAGTTTTTATCAAATGTCAGAACCAGATTACTGTCATTCCGAAGAAATGTCAGTCACATGACTCTTCCACAAAAACTTACCCTGGTAAACTTTGAACACATGTCCGCTGCTTCTTGTATGAGGTTAGCTCTCAGCATGTACTTGGCACATTTAGAGTTGATGTAACGATCTGCCGTGTCTAAGGACTGCGCCTCGTCCATCAATCTTACAGCTTCTTCTATATCACCCGCATGCTGAAATATCATCAGTGAACAGTCATACAATAATACCTGGATTAATGATTATGGCTATTTGGTTTGAATCAATCTAAGTCAACCTTATTTTAACTGACTGGATTTTATACGAAAAGAGTCCTCTGCATCATACTGTTTAGTTAGAAAGGGTCTTTTCATGGGATCTCAAACACTTAATAAAGGTGGGTTTTTTTTAAGAATGTCACATTTCCTCTTATCATTTTTTTTTCATTATAATTATCAGCCAACAACTGAGACATGAACTTAGTTTCCTCAATTCTTTCATATTTTCCTACTGTGTCAGAAACTTTAAAAGGAAGTGATACATGTAGCAGAAAACAGTTTGAACAACTGAAGATATTTCTGTATGTTTTTTTCACAATTTTAAATGAAACAGTCTAAATCTGCAGTTTAGACAAAATCATATCTGGTTGTTATTTTCTTAAGGGTAAGTTTTTACAAAAGTCATCTAAGCACGGTCTTGGCTTACCTTATAAAGTTTAGCTTTGAGAACGTAAAGTTCTATCAGTAATGGAGTGTGCTGTATGGCTGTGTCTATATAGTGTAACGCTTGTTGCAGATTACCTATATAGTCATAGTGTTGAGCAAGATAGTAGTAGACCCATAACAATGCCGTTGGTGGTTCCTTCTCACAGTTCTCATCTGAAGATCAGATATAAACTAAAGGTCAGACTGTTCACTTGTGCTTTATGAATGTGTTAGCTGTCACCTTGCAGGCTTGCACTATTATAACATCTAACTTAACATGAGGTTTACAGAAGTAAAACAGCACAATATTTTCTTGTTAACTGCATAACAATAGGAATTTCATTCAGAAGTAATCGTGTATACATCCACATATGAAGTCAAAGTTATATTTTACAGGGGCAGGTTTTGTAAACATGATGCAAAATATACACATTTATCATCATCTAAAAACCTTCACAAAGTTACTAACAAATACAGTTACAGGTGTAATAAACACAAATTCTTAAACAGAAAAGTAAATCTCTTGTCTTAAAAAGAAAACTAAATCTCTTGGTTGGGAATTTTACCTGCTGGGTTAAACAGTTCATTTTCTCGCAAGCTTTCCACATAACCTAAACACAGGTCTTGAACTATTGCAATCTGGAAAGGAATAAACTTTCTGAATGTTTCTGTAACTACCTGAACCTGTATCTGCAAAAGTTCAAAAACTGGATTCTCTTTAAAACTACTTCAGTAAAAATGTGCCTTTAACTACTCTGAAAGTATGGGCATCCTGCTATTACTGACAAATTCGTTAAAAACGGATATTTTTTTGCACTGTATTTCAATAGCAGTGGACTCCAGTATTGCGGGCACTTTGCTACTCTGGCAAAGGACATTGTTCAAAGTACAAACAAACTCATTTTCACAGAAAAAACATCCCACAGGTACAATCAACGTTCCGTATCTATTTGGACATTCACTTATGACACTTTCAGCCGCTTTACGGCTACTGCATAATGATTAGTGTTAATTGGTGACAACTTGCAAATTGCAATCAAAATATGTTGCCAGTGGTCCAAACAATGGGTTATTTTAATAAGATGTGCATTTTATTACTATTAAAAAGTTGTAATTTACTGTGTCATTTTACAAACTTATTAATTGGTTTGTTTGTAAGGTTAACAGACCTGCTGTCATTGTTAAAAATAGACATTTGAACAACACATAACCAAACAACACAAAATAACTAATCTCTGCATGGGGTGTCGGTCATATGGGCAACCTGTAACATCCATAAATAAACTAAAATAGACATAATCAAAAGGGCGGATCAGTGCTCCAGTGGTAATGAGTGGACTGGTAATCCAGGGGTAGCAAGATCGATCCCCTCTCCTCCATTAACATAGCCAACTGTGCACTGGGCATGCAAAAGAACCAGAGGTGTCTCTGGAATGGGATGCTTTCTGAATCTTGAACTATCCCCCACAACATAAAACAACAAACAACATAAAATAACTAATCTCTGCATGTGGCATCGGTCATAATTATGGGCAACCAGTACCAATGATAAATATACTCAAGTACACACACATAATCAAAGACTTCTATTTTCTGATAGATTCTAAAAACCTGGAGACATGACCTGTTGTTGTGAATGGACATATGTCCCCAAAGCCATACTTTGGACAAGAACATATTTTTCACTGGAAATGAAGGCCAGATAGTACAGGAAAGTGTGAAAGAAGAAGTGTGAAAGGAGAAAGGAGTGTTAACAAACATATGTCAGTAGGTTGGTGTTGGCACATGTTTAATAAAACATAAATGACTAAACATATATATAGTTTGGAGGTTACTTGTCTGTGAAATTGCTGGTATCTGCCAAAGCACAAGCACCTTCTACATCTGATCAATGTAATATTTATTTTTAACTTGTATCATTTTTGCAAGCACAGGAAGTAGATGACTTTTCCCACTGTTAAATTTGTAGTACCATAAATAATTATACTGATAGCAATTATCATAAATGACAAAGAACAACAAAAAAATCAATTAAACATAAATGTTGCTTGTCAGTTGAGACAAATGCTCTGACTATATATATATAATAGCTTATAAATTCTCTTAGAACAAATACTGTATTATTTTTCATATGCAAGACCCAGTCTGAATGTGCCACACATTTATGCAAAATTATTTCAAAATCCATCCATGACTGAAAAAGTTATGGACTGGACAAAAAGTGGACAGACGGATGCATGGACAGACAATTAAAAAACTATTTCAAGATGACCTGGCCGCAATCTAGAAATTCACAATTAAGGACACCCAGCATTTAAGGCCACTTTCTGAAAGAACAGCGACTATCCTTAAAAGAGGAGTTTTACTGTAGTAATATACTGTTTGTCATCTACAGACTATTTTTCTTGTACAGATTTGAAGGAACAGATTTGATATTTTTCTGGTTCAAACAATTTGAACTTCACTTTACTACTCTCCAAAACAGTTCAGACAGATTGTACATGGGTGTTTTGGAAAAAAGACTATTATTAAGGTATCAGTGAACATCATAACTTTATATTAACCAAGGAAATGCTTCACCAGAAACTGATTTGGAAACCCGTGTCACTTATGCATAAAGATTTTGTAAATACCTTTGCTGGGTCTTTATATACAGACTTCAGTGTTATAAATAATGGCGGCACTCCTTTGTGGAAACCATTTCGCAAAAATTTGTCGACTAGTCTTTTGAACAGGTCACCTGAAACATTAAGCATACCCTATTAAACATTTCGCACTTCAATGCTAAAACTGCAGCATCCAATTATCTTGATAGTGATTAATATCACTATAGTAACAACTTGATAGATGAGTTGAAGCACAGTGGGCCTATAGGGACCAACTCTTTAATCAACTTCCAGACAAAAGTATGTAAATGAATGCAGAGAAAATTCTCCTGGTAGTTAATGAGATGAATTGGTCACTTTTCTTATGATGCCTCTGAAATCTACACTAAAATCCCTCAAATAGCATATATAAAACAAGAGCCACCTCAAGTGGGGGCCATGCTCGACTTATTCTTATTTCCAAAGGCAAACACATCAGAGGAAGCAAACTGTGGTGAAGGGTTTTCAAAGGCAAAAAAAGGAACGAAAAGCAGAGAAAAGAAAACCAACAACAACGATAAATCTCTATTTTGCTGCTTAAGTCCCTGACTTTATTCTGAAAGAAACCCATGAATCTTTAGTTTCAGACCTGTGGTGAAGTTTAATGGAATTCTTTTTGGTGCTGAGGCTCTCGGGAATCTTCCTTCAGCATCAGTATAAAGCTTCAAACGAGTTTCCTCTGATTCTGAAATGAGATTGTTTACTTAATCAAAACATAGCTATAACACACATGCTACTGTCTCACTGCTATAACACTCGAATCTTTATTCTGTATAATCTCTGTATCTCTTTCAATTCTTTAAGTCCTACTTCTGTATCACCATTTTATATGAGAAATATTACTTACATTGTGTCTGCCTCAAAAAAGTTTAAATTGGTACTAAAACAACTTCAACTATTACACAGGTAATATTATAGCTAGAGCAGGTAACAAAGTGTTTATCTGATACAGTAACTGCTTCTGTTGATGACAAAGTAATCTTCTTATCATACATTCTTTAACTACAGTTTTCATTCTGAACAAAGCACCATAATAAAAAATTTGTTATAAAATAAATCACTCAGTGAGTGGTGAAAATTAAGAAATAGTAAGTATTCAGGCGTGGTTTATCATAGAATAACCCACATTTTGAGTTCTTATGCGTAGGAATATATCACGAAGGCCGTAGGCCTGAGTGATATATTGTTTTGCATCAGAACAAACAGTCAATTGGATACTTATTACTTCGATTCTAACATGACCAAACAATAAACCACTTTGTGAAATAAGTGTTAACTACTTCTTACGATCGTAAAAACACTTGTTAGGTATGCCCCTGGGTTTGGCCGTTAAAATTTCCTCCCTCGATATATGTAAGAGTTGGCTTCCACAAAAGAAGTTGAACAATCCAATAAATGAACAAATAAACAACACACTTTTCTTAGTTGATAATTTCTTTTTTTTTATTTCGAACTAAAATTGCAATTTACTAATAAATTAAATGATCAAACAAATAAAAGATGTTCATGTTCTCAGATGCTAAAAATAGCATATGTAAAACTTCACAAGATCGCTTACACGAAAGACAGCATACGTGTGAATTTTAATGTAGACACAAGTAACATTTACATGGATTATTGACAGAAAACATTGCTCAGCTATTATTATTTCACAAATTGTGCCCATTCTAAGTAAATTGGCTTTTTGTGCCATTTTGCAGCCAAACTTTGTTGTTGTTGTACGCCGGTGATACTACAATTCCTACGGTAGTATTTACAAAACATCACCTGACTTTCATTCATGAAAATTTTATATGTGGGGTAATGGCGGTTCACCAAACAACCAAAATAACAAGCACACGCGAGTGGTATACTGCAGGATAACCCGTGTTTATTTTCTTCTTTGTGTATATAGGCTATTTTTAGATCGTGTTAGAATGTTAAATAAACTAAAGTATATAGTGTAAATCTTAACCTACCTGGTTGTGTTGAGTCTTCGAGACCCTTATAATATGCCCAGTTTTCTGGATTTCGATTGATCAGATCTGTGTATACAACAGCTGCTTCAGACGTACGTCCCATCTGTAGGTATATCTCTCCTGGAAAATACATTTTAACTACTTTAAAGAACAAAGGATTTTGCAGGAATTTTTTAAGGTCTGCAATGAACAAAAATACTACCTACCATTTTCATTTTAGAAAGTTTATGTAAATTCTGGTCGCACTCCATTTCCACGAACAGTAAGTCTATCTTAATACATGGTTCATACAGGACTAGACAAAAAAAAAAAGGACTTTTTATCAGTTTTCAAGGACTTTTCAAGTAGCTTGCGGCTTAAATCTTTATGACCATTCAGGCTCTTCATAAGGCATAATGATGGAACAAAAGTTATAAAACAGTTCTATTTCTGAAAAACTACCTTTAACAAGATTTTTTTGCATTTACATAGAACATAAGAGTTACCAGTCACTTTAAATGTCAATTGATTTATCTACCTGTATACTTTAAATGTCAATTGATTTATCTACCTGTATACGAACAAAACAGTTTCCAGTCACTTTAAATGTCAATAGATTTATCTGCCTGTATACATTTAGATTACAATTCCTTTAAGATCTGTACACTTATTGCACAACCTACATAAACACTTATGCTTGTCAGACTTAAACTCCTTAAACCACAGTGAATATTCATCGTCTGTTAGCCATTTACTGGTGAAAACACACTTATTTTTAGGACCACTCATCTTGTTTTTGTTGTGTCTAGCGTGATCACGCTAGAAATTATTCACGTTGTGAGAATCGCTAATCCGTACCTTAAACCCATATTTACCCGTACCGAAACCGTGTTTAACTAGCGTTCACATTCGTAGTTGGTGCATGTACATTTTTTATCGTTGTTTTTCACTTGTTTTGATGTCATTTTCATTTTCTGTACCTTTTACCGCTACAATTGTGATTACAACCTTCATTTTTTTTTCGAAATTCAAGGACTTTTCCAGCTTTTTTTTGAAAATTCAAGGACTTTTCCAGGGGATTTTTTTAGAAGCAAAATTCAAGGACTTTTCCAGGACTAAGGATCAAATTCAAGGGCATTCAAGGACCTGTGCGGACCATGTAATATGACAAAATTTTCAGGCAAGGTGAATGTTTCTACAATCTTTCCAACAGACCTTTGATTTTAGTGCAATGCAGTAGGTACTTAAAAATTGTCATAACCTATGGTTTCAAGCACAGTTTTTGTTTTTCGTTTGTTTGATACCCCTTTACCATAATGTACAAAGACATTGTGTCTGCCCAGGTCTTTTTGTTAAGAAACTGTAGCTGGTCCATTGTTCTGTATGTAACTACAAACTTTCCAACTTCAAGAGGACGCTCAGCAGACATACATAAAGCTACACTTCAGCATTTTGTGGTTACAGGGAATAACAAAATAGCAACATCATCTTGATTTATGTTTTGAGCTCCTACACTACTAATCAATTTAAAATCGGATTTACCTTTGGTTTCTTGCACAAACAGTCTATCTACAATCTGACTGTCGTACTTATCCAGATGATCTAAGGCATCCTGCATATTGCCTTTCTCTCTCAATACCATGTTCTGGTATAGTAACAACTCAGAATGTTCATAGTCAAATGCCTTTGGCTGCAGTGAAATGAAAACTCAGCTTTTATTCATTTGTCTACATAGTGACTTATATTACTACAACATCCTGGTAAGTATTACTTCTGTTTAAATTTCTTTTAGTAAATGCTGTTAAAATAACCAACTCATCTGATTTTCAAATGAATATGAACTTTGTTTTAAATTTCATTAGTTCAATACATATTTTTCAGAAAGGTACACGTTTTACAAAATGGCATCAGATGTAATTAATCTTCAGTCTGTGAAGGTAGATTTATTGGTGAGTACTACCCTACCTTCACTTTAAGAAGGATCCATTAGTGTTCATCATTTGCAACTTGAGTTTAACAGTGTCACCTAGTTCCCTATTACAGTAAAGGAGTCTAGATTCCATAAAAAACTACTTATAAGAACTAAGATTGGCAAAACTGACCTTGACCTTCTATGGTTTCTTTTGCTGTTATGTAGTGCAAAGAATATATTCAGGTGATTAGCTGGATGCATGTGATACAATACCAAAAATTCTATATTATTTAATGAGTGCCCACTTTACAAAATTAGCATGTATACTAGAAGGACCAAGAACTTACTGTTTGTGTATTTCTGAAAGCCTCAATGATTTTCAAAGCCATGTCATATTCCTTCAATAGATGAAATGCCATGGCATAACCAATCCATGATGCTCTCTGACCAGGACGTAGAACCAGCAACTGGTATCGTGTTTCCTGAAAAGTAACATTACTCATCCTTGAAGGAAAGAAAGTAACACTGTCTGGGTCTAGTTTAACAATTTTGATGACCTACAAACCAACACTGTAAATTCTGAAGGGAAGAAACATACATGGTCTTGTTTCCTGTTTAACATTTTCATTAATCAATACACAACCAACTAACCTTAGTAACTATTAACCTAACCTATTTAATGGGACAAAGTCTGCAATCTTTCAGTCTTTTCAACATATAAACTCTGACTGCTTGTAGGCAAATATACAAAAACCTCCTGAGATGTGAGTTAGACTAACACCAGTAAGACTTAAAACATTTCTTAAATTAATTTTTGAAGTTATTTATGTAACTGTCAAGTAAAATAGAAAGGAATGTCACAGTCTATCACATGTAAGTTCACTCAAGGACTATTTATATTAAATTGCCAGTATTGAAACAGATAATTACAACCAATGTGTTTTATTTAAGTATCCACTGTACCCTAAGCTAGTATTTTGCAGAATGGTTCATCTTACATCATCAGAATGGTTTGGAGGTGGTTACAAAATTCACCAGACCTACATGTATTTATCAACCCATCAAATTTACCTTATACCCTTCAAGGTCCCTCATCTGTATCTGAAGTAGGGACAAGTCTCTGAGAATCTGCAGGTTGTCCTGGAACATAAACACTGATTAATGTATATGGGGCAAAACATAAAGAAGAAGCATTTTTACTTCTTCAGTCTGCAAAATCTACTACAGGCTGAAGGCCCAAGGCTTGTAGATTACTGTTTAGGCCTTCTTACACCGCCAGACTGCAGCCCTAATGCCTGTATAAATCAAATCTCAAATGACTGCCTGATTGACAAAACCCAACTGCTGCAAGGCCTTGAATTTTCAGAAATCATAACTGGCCCAACACTTCAAAAACAATTTTTGCAAACAGCTTCTTACTAGTTACACATTAATTAAAATTTCAACCTTTCTTAAGTGAAGCTACATATTCAATGACTCTAATTGCATCAGTATACAGCTATCTTCAGCCTGCATCACAAGGTTTGACTGGGTGAGTACTCCCACCTTGTATGTAGTATGAAGGATCCATTTGTCTTCATCATGTGCAATGTACATACAAACTGACCCAAAATTACATAGCCAACAATTTAGTCAGACAGTAACTTTTATTAGCACTGAAAAATGTCAAATTTATCAACCTCTACTTCAACATTAAACAGAATATAGCTGTTCAAATGTTAAATCAAATGTCTTTGAAGAATGGAAAACTAACTTCATAAAGACATTTAATTATCAACACAAGTTGTTCCGATGTACAATGTAATTTCTTATAAAACCTATCTTACTCATTCATGAGTACCAACCAACTGGCATGAGAGAAGACTTTCCCACTGTCCCTCCATAGTCACTGAATTACATTAAATATTCACAAATCTAAGGACAAGAGTAGTTGATTAAAACTGACTACCAAAAATTTAGACATAGTCACGTTATATTACCTTGTCCCATTTGAGAGCATTTCTGTAACACTTGATTGCTTCATCATATTTTCTGTCTGATCTTTGAAGAAGACCGTACACATGCCAACCTAGGTCTAGTTAAGGAAAATTTCTTGTGTTATGCTCTTCAAACAGCCTCTTGCTGTTACTTTAAGTGATAAATGCCCCTAAAGATATTTCCTGCAAAAAGTGGTTAGCTTGAAGTGGAGCTATTTAAGTGAAATGGTAAATCTGTGCAAACTAAGTGAATGCCATTTGTTAAGCCAGTGAAGCTTCCACTTACTAATAAGGAAGTCATGGTCAATGTAAAGTTTTCGGACAACTGGATATTTAAGGTGAAGGTCATTCAGGGGTCAAGGTCAAATAAATACAGGACTATGGGAAGGCCTTGTCCAAAGTAGTGTGGTGTTTAAGTATGAAGTGTATCCACTTACTAATTTGAAAGTTATGGCCAAATATTAGTTTTTGGACAATTGGATATTCAAGGGTCAAGGTCAAACAAATATAGATCAGTTGGAAGGCCTTGTCCAAAGGGGTGTTGTGTCCAAGTATGAAGTAAATCCACTACTAATAAGGAAGTTATTGGCAATATTGAAGTGTCTGGACAATTATCTTCAAGATGAAGGTCATTCAGGGGTCAAGGTCAAACAAATACAGGTCAGTGGGAAGGCCTTGTCCAAAGGGGTGTTGTGTCCAAGTATGAAGTAAATCCACTTATCAATAAAGAAGTTATTGCCAATCTTAAAGTTTTTGGACAATTGGATCTTCAGGGTGAAGGTCAATCAGGGGTCCAGTTTAAATAATTATAGGTCAGTGTAAAGGTCTTGTCCAAAGGAGTGCTTGTGTCCAAGTATGAAGTAAATCCACTTACTAATAAGAAAGTTATTGCCAATGTTAAAGTTTTCGGACGGACAGTTAAAAAAATATATGCCTCCCTTCGGGGTCATAAAAAAATACAGGTAGACTATATTCTATATTATCTGATGGGATGGATGGATGGACTGAGAGATTCTGTTTTTTGACACATTACTTCCATGTGATGATCGCTGGACATAATACTTGAAAAATTCCATTAGGTATCACTAAAAGAACAACTTAAATAGAACCATATAGGTAGGCAGTTTTCGATTTAATTTGGCAGAAATAATAACAGAGAGTACAATAACTACATGCCTTTGGTCTGGGTCATCGAAAAAATGTCCAAGCCTTGTCATACTGGTTCTTTCTACCATGCCTACAGGCAGGCGTTTCAGTGACTCTTTTCCCATATAATGTGCAGACATTTTGTTGCAATATAATGCGCCATTAAATGTCCCTTTTTCACATAGAGAAATTTGAAGGATTTAAACCTTAAATGACAGGCAATGAGATATAATGTGGGTTATATAAGCTGACAAAAACAAACAAGGACACAAATGTCTAATGTTTCTGAGGGCTGTAACAGGTTTTCATCATAAAATGGGTCTTGAAAAAGTTAACTTCCTGAAAGAGTGCATGGCAAATCAAACAAGAGTCATAAAACATGTACTTAAAGAGAATAGCTAACAATGTACAAATCTGCACAAATATCTGATCTATTTGATCCATTTTTCGATAAAGGATACAGACATGACTCTGCAGATCATTTCTCAGTCCACGTCTAACATAATCATATGCCTCCTCTTTTCTGCCAAGGCAGTTCAGAGTAAGTCCTTTCATGGCCAACGTTTCTGTAAAAGATAATATAAACTACCTTATTCCATTTATGCAGGAGTTTCATTAAGTTTTTGAGTTGGAGGGAATACAAGTAAAGTAGGTGGGGTATCTGCTGCCAGTTTGTTATAAAATAAGCCTGATTTTAAGAAAAGTAGCAAGAGAAATATCTCAAAATAGCAGGGGGAAATCCCCTTATCCCGCCTCTTTTTGAACTCGTTATGCATACTTTTGGAAAAAAGTAAAGTAAATTTAAATCAGTAAAAATCAAAATTTCTAGTTAAATAAATATGCCTTTGTTAAAAAAAAATCCAAACTTTATAACAGAAGTAAAATGTCTGATAAATATTGTATGTTTATCATTCAATAACAATGTTACACTAAGGATTTTAGTGATATAAACAGAAACAGTTAATCAGAATCAAGACTCACCTCCATGTTCTGCAAACTTGGGATTTGTTAAGATTTGTTTGGAAAACTTCAACCCATTTCTGTACTGTTTCTGTTCGTAACATTTCTGAAAAAAAAAGGAGCAAATACAAGGCATTATTTCTGTTTAAAAATCAGTCCAGGCATAAGCAAAAAGAGGTAAATTAATGATAAAGAATGGGAACAAGTACATTTATTTCATATAAGATTTAGTCTCCATTTTTTTGTACTGATCAAATTTTTTTTCACAATTTTCAGAGGACTTGAAGTTTTCTGGACAAATCACAATAATCCAGATAAAAAGATCAACTGGTCTTTTTAAATGGGAACAGAATTTTCTTTTTCATTCTTTCTTTAATTCAACAGAATTAGTAAAATGCCGTCAGAACAATTTCCACCTAGCTGAATTAGCTCAATGAATAAGATATAAAAGTTTTGATTTAGGCAATATCTTCTACCATCCAAAATCACTATGACCAAAACAGTGGTGGAAATACTATGCCATTTATTTTTCAAACAAGAGGGCCATGATGGCCCTGAATCGCTCACCTGATAGACCATGAAACGATATTGTAGACATAATGAGGAGAGAATTGGTGAAAGAAGGGCATGTGTCCACACTTGCTGATTGGTGAAGTTTTAACTTTACATGAACTGTTTTAATAATTTCCAGTTTACCTCATTTCGTCTAGATGATAAATACATGGAAAATGTTAACATTTCAAAGTCATTAGACTTTCGATACATTTTTTTTTTCTTTGTAAGTTAACATGAAACTATTGTATGAAGTACAAATTGAAATATGGATATCTGAAACAGGTGTAATGTTTTCATTTTGGCTGAAGGTAGTTTCCTTCAGAAATGTACAGTCTAGAAGTGACTTTTGTGTTAGGGTATATGCTATTTTGAGACAGTATTTAAGTTACATAATGGTATGCAGTTAACCTGTGTTGGTAAATTCTGTACCAGTACAGAATTTGAGAGCACGTTATGACACACAAGATAGGTGATCCACAGACCATGGACTGTACGTACTGAACTCAGCAGTTGGGAAGACCGAAGCAAACTTTGCAGACTAAGATCAGATGGCTATATAAACTATATATAAAATGAATTGACTATGGGGCGGGGTCAATTTGACCCCGGGGATCATGATTTGAGCAAACTTGGTTAAGGTCTACTAGGTCATGCTACATGCAAAATTTCTAAGCTCTAGGCTTTCTGGTTCTGGAGTAGAAGATTTTTTGAAGTTTTTCCTATATAAACTCTATATAAAATCAACTGACCCCCAGGCGGGGTCAATTTGACCCCGGGGATCATGATTTGAGCAAACTTGGTAGAAGTCTACTAGTTAATGCTACATGCAAAATATCTAAGCTCCAGGCCTGCAGTTCTGGAGAAGAAGATTTTTGAAGTTTTTCCTATATAAACTATATATAAAATGAATTGACTATGGGGCGGGGTCAATTTGACCCCGGGGATCATGATTTAAGCAAACTTGGTAAAGGTCTACTAGGTAATGCTACATGCAAAATATCTAAGCTCCAGGCTTTGTGGTTCTGGAGAAGAAGATTTTTGAAGTTTTTCCTATATAAACTCTATATAAAATCAATTGACCCCCGGGCGGGGTCAACTTGACCCCGGGGATCATGATTTGAGCAAACTTGGTAGAAGTCTACTAGGTAATGCTACATGCAAAATATCTAAGCTCCAGGCTTTGTGGTTCTGGAGAAGAAGATTTTTGAAGTTTTTCCTATATAAACTCTATATAAAATCAATTGACCCCCGGGGCGGGGTCAATCTGACCCCGGGGATCATGATTTGAGCAAACTTGGTTAAGGTCTACTTGGTTATGCTACATGCAAAATATCTAAGCTCTAGCCTTTGTGGTTCTGGAGAAGAAGATTTTTGAAGTTTTTCCTATATAAACTCTATATAAAATTAACTGACCCCCGGGCGGGATCAACTTGACCCCGGGGATCATGATTTGAGCAAACTTGGTAGAAGTCTACTAGTTAATGCTACATGCAAAATATCTAAGCGCCAGGCTTTGTGGTTCTGGAGAAGAAGATTTTTGAAGTTTTTCCTATATAAATTCTAAGTAAAATCTATTTACCCCCGGGGCTGAACCAGTTTGACCCCGGAAGTCATGATTTGAGCAAACTTGACAGAGGTCCCCTAGATGATGCTTCATACCAAATATGAAAGCTCTGGGCCTTGTTATTTCAGACAAGAAGATTTTTGAAATTTCCATTTTAAAAACACCTTTTAGGGCCTCACAGCCATATTGTGCATTGGACCGGAACCATTTGAGCAAACTTGGTAAAGGGACATCTAAGGACCATTAGTATGAAGTTATTTTAAAATTGGGCCAGGGGTTTAGGAGGAGATGTCATTTAAAGAAAATGTTGACGACGGACGACGGACGCCGGACACAAGGGTATCCTAATAGCTCACTCTGTCACTGCGTGACAGGTGAGCTAAAAACCCATTGTGTGAAACAGGTTTCATAAATTTCTACTACATAATATGGTTTTAATCCACAAGAAATGAATGCTTCTACATTCCTTTTTGAGTATTTAAAAATATTTTCAAAGTTACAGTACAAGCCAGGAGGAACTCACATTTTCCAAGGTTGCACGGACTACCCATTCTGTAAATGTGACTAAGTCCACCACATATCAAGGATCCCTGCCATAGACATGATCACTAAATACCTTGCTAGACATCCACAAAATGGCTACAGGAATTTTTTCATAGGTAAGTAATCAATAATGAGGCTGACAGAGTTACAGATAACATGCATTTCGGCGTATTTTACCATTAAATAGTAATAAGAAATGTATAAGGCTATCATCCTGATGTGTATGTTCATGCATGCTCCTATTTAATAATGCAAGGAATGAAAAATCAAAGCAACAGCTTTTCAAAACAGCTGATCATAACTTCAAAGAATTGACTAGATATCTATATTATCTTCTAATAAAAATCTCCTGAAACTGCTTTCCCATTTTGAGAAACTGTAAACTCTTCTGCAGCAACATCTGTATCATCAATGTGCTTGGTAAGAATTATTTACCTATTTAGCTATATATATATCAGGGCATTCCCCAGGCCGTTTTAGCACCCCGGCAGCGGGGCGCTTGATTTTCATGATCCAAGTTACCGGGGCCTTAAATTTCGGCTTGCACGTTGATTTTAGGGGCGGGGCGCTTGAATTTTTAGAGCAGCAGACGACTGCGTATCACTGAATAGTTACTTAATATACACAGCAGCCATCGATCAATAAATCCCGTGTAATGAAAGGATGTATGGATAAACATGTAACTGCTAATAATGGGCCATATTTTGAAGAAGTAATTTAAAGAAATATGTTTAATGATCACGTGGCATTAATTGCTCTTGATTGAAAATCGGTTGTTTGAGCTATTATAAGTTATATAGTACCGACTGTAAACAAAATTTTTGCCCTGGACAACTCTCATTTTGACAGTCAGAAATATAGGCCAACTGTCCAAAAACACAGCCCACTCTAATAAACAGTCGATTTCTAACCATGTTGAAATTAATTCTGACATTCCATAGGCACCATGTAAGTGAAAATATCTCGGATAATCCGTTTGTCACCTGTTTTCGCGACCCCCGACGTATTTTTACTTTTTGTTTAGAGAATACTGTGTCCTGGAGATGCAGCAACCTTACAAAATTAAATTTTTTGATTAAGATGAATGGTCAAGATTTGATCATTTGTACCAGTTATTTTTCTTTGTCATTGAGAAAGCTTCTTTTCCTCTTGAAAATTGCTGTCATTCATTGCCTTCAAAAGATGTACAGAGTTCAACTTCAAGTTATTACTGCTAAAAGTCCATACAGACTATACTAGGCAGTTTCTGTTGAAAGTTTTCACAAGACCATAAAGGTTTCCTTCCTTCTGAATACATGTATCTGTATATTTTTGTTTCTTTTTTTTTTAAATATGATGACAGAAAAAAAACTATTTATTTATAATTCTCACTCAAAAACTGATTTTGGGACAACTCTGTTTTGCCATGGTCAGTTGTCCCAAACTCATACTCAGAAAAATTTGTAGACCTTTTGATTATATTATTATGCACCTATTTATGATCATTTATTAAAGATGGTGAACGATGTTAAAAATATGTTAATACTGAACACCTTTTGTTTGTTTAAACTCCCATTAAACTTACCCCAAAATGATTCATTTCATTGTAAGGATTAAAAAATTTCGACATGTGGGAAGGGGGATTAACCCCTCCCGCACCCACCCCCTCACAGTTGCGCTTGGAAAATTCTCTGGGGAAGGCCCTGATATATGTGCTTTGGAAAATTCAAAAATGAAAGTAGACAATAAACTTACAAAGCCCAATATGTTGCAAATAAATTTGGAATTTTACTTCTAATTTTACCAAAAGTCACATAATTGGGCGATCTGTTTCAGCAGTCATTTCATGAAATGGTCAGCCAATCCAGTTGAGCTATGACCCTAAATAATTTAACTCCAATCGTTATATGATGCTGAGATACTATCGCGATTCTGTGACATGATTATGGAAATCCATCTTCTTCTTTCTTGCCACTGCAGATATTTTATTCTGTGTCTGAGCAAAACAGCAGATATTGTGAGTTCCTCCTGGCATGTACTATAAATGATTTCTCCATCAATCCATACAATGTCTTAACAAGATTTTTTTGTGAAATTACTGATGTAATATTAACACTGTGACAAAATTCTGCCACAACACACCTCCATGGTTTTTGTACAAAGTACAACTACAGTTTTACCGGACACAAAATTAGCTCAGTACCCAGAACTTTACAAGATCACATTTCTGAGTGTGAATACACACCTACAATAGTCAAATTATTAGACTTGAAAAAAAGTTATTTAACGTTTTATATTTATCATTGTGACTTTTTACATCTTATATTATCAAGGCTTTTTTCAACGTCTAAACGGATTATATCAATAACGCGTAGCAGAAATCAGATTTATTAATGTTGAGAAATTCGGGTCAAAATATGTGGAATGCAAGGAAAACATATATCCTTATTTAATCAGTGAAGCAACAGTTTTAAAATTTCTCCTATATTTGTCAGAACGCCGATTTAAATTTTCAACATTGTTGTTTACATCAATAGTCAGCCATATTGAAATTGTGCATGTTGGTGCAGTACAATTTATGCAACGGCGTTAGACAAATTGTTTTCCCCAAGCGTGATCAACCTAGTCTACATAAAATTTTACGCCCAAATGCACATATGTTTGTGTTTATTTAATTTTGTAGACATAATACAGATATGTTAACAATGACTATGGTAAGGACTGTGATAACTATTATTCAAAGTAATAGTAGTAAAACAATAAAAAAAAAACGTTAAAAATTAATTTTACTAATCGACTGTAACCGTATCCCCATTCGGATATCCTTGGTGAGCATCACACGTCCATTGCGGCCTACTCGGTTTAGTGGCAGTGGTGACAATTCGACGGACATATCTGCTGTATTAGATGAGGAATTTAATTTTAATTTGTTTTAGCATGTTCATTTTGCATTTATCTTTCATCGGATATTTGAAGTCTTTCAAATCATTACTGATTAAATGGTTTAAATGCATTAGATCTAAATCGATGTCTAATGTCGATTTGTTTGCCATACGTTTTTGCAGTCATCTGTTAAGACCTAACGTAACATGGAAAATGAAAAATGTAAAATATCAGATATAATGAAGGGTAAATATGAAATAGGTTAGGTATAGGTCTTATTATTAGGACTAACACCTACAACTACCCCAACTGTGCCAGTTTTACCCAAACTGTGCCAGCTTTTATCAGTGGACTGAACAAGTTTAATAGATTATAAACATTCAAAATAAATTATAAAGATCTTTAGTAAAATCTTGTTTTCTTTGTTATTATCTTTTATGATTTTAATGTTCCTACGTGCCTGCCTTGTATAGTCAGAACTGACTTTTGCCATTTTGGCAGTAATAGGTTGAAGTAGTCCAAATAATTGTACTTAAAATGTTGAATATCGTGCTATTTTAGAATGGTAGATATCAGCTTGAAGTTGGAATTTTCAATCTTGCTGAAAAGGTATCAATAAACCACAGCCATGGAATTTTTCATTGGTTTTTTTTTCAAGGCCCATCAATTTTTCCACCGACTTGGTGCTTTATTTGAAACTGGACAGTCGAATTCATACAATGGGTTGAGGCTAAAAGTCGCCTGATTTATTATGTGTCAAAATTCATATACACACCGACTGAGGACATAGATCACAAGGTCATGTCCAAAAAGTTAGGTCTATGATCAAGTTTCTGAAGTTGAACCTCTCACAAACATGACCGAAACCATCAATATTCTTTGATTAATTGACTTACCAGAATGCGTTTGAATAGGGCATTCTCTTTAGGTGGCAAGGGGTTTTTAGTGGGCATTTTGAACGTTGGGCTGGACTGATAGGCCCTGTAAAACTGGCCCTACTTTTCTGAGAAACCTCGTGGAAATTCCAAGATGGAGCAAATCTCGCAGAGTCTCGTTTCAGATATCTCGGAGATATTAAAACTAAATTTTTCTGAAATTCTGAAATAGTTTTATGATAGTTTGACTTGAAATCTTTTATTGTTTAATTTGAAAAGTATATTGTTATAATTGCTTATTTTTAACGTTTTTCAAGTTCGCAGATTTTCAACAACAACAACAATCAACATGGCAGCCTCCTTCAATTTACGATGTCGAAAACAATGAGGAAACGTCATCAGTTGACAATTAAGCCTATATATGCTTGCTTCAATCCTGCTAGATAATAAAGTTTCCTCTGACAAATAAATGTCCGAAAATTTACGACATGGCATCAATTGAAAAGCTAGAAATGCAACGAGATCTTGAAGGTTCAGTGACAGTGTTGGAGAAACAAGCCCAAAGAAGAATATTTAAAATCATCGTCATTGGTGATTCTAATGTTGGCAAAACTTGCTTAACGTATCGATTCTGTAGTGGAAAATTTCCAGACAAAACAGAAGCAACAATTGGGGTTGACTTTCGAGAGAAACTTATTGATGTTGATACAGAACAGTTAAAGGTGAACTTTTATGTGAGAAATTGTCTATGTTATACACATATGGACTTTTTTTGCGCTGTTATATTTTTAACCACTAATAGTGCCACCTACTTCGATTAAAGTTAAGTGCAATACATACAGAGCGTACACCACCAATTTTAAATTGACGAGAAAAGTTTGAAAAAAAGGTTTTTGAGAGTAAATTATTGATTGAGAAAATACATTCAAACATCAAACTGTATTTTTATGACGTTTTTACCAAACCTTTAATCTTAAAACCAAAGAAAATTGACATTTTACAGACTTGCTTTCCGATCACAATTTTCGGCATTTTAAAATTCATTTTAACCTTTGTTTAAAAATATAATTTTTTTATAAACAATGATTTCAATTAAGCAATGTTTCATGAAAAAATTTAGATATTTTTCAAGAAGATTGCTTGACATTTAGCAAAGAAAAAGCAATTTAAATGAAGCAAGAAACGATGGCGTATCGGCGATTCCATGATTTCACTCAAAATTTTTATTGGTGACATCACAGGAACTTTCCTAATGGCGTGCGCTGATTGGTTTAACTCCAAAATGTCAATTGGTGTATTGGTTGATAGATATGGAACACAAACCAGTGCTGTTAAGTAGGAAGCATGACAGTATACCTGCAGATGAAATGTCCTGATATTAAAATTTCCCCTCTTCTGCCAAAACCTCCCTGTCGTAAAATATGTTGTAGCTGTTCAAAACAACGAAACCAAGTTATACTGAAAAAGGTGTGACACTGATGAACTTTATGCTCCAGTGTCTTTATGTGCCTTTTTTAAGATATTATTTGTTGTTTTCAAATATTTGAAAGACCCAGGTGTGAATAACCACTATAGTCACTACCATAGGCAGGTTTGAAAACTCAACATAAATAGATAAACTAGTGATGGATTCCTTGTGCAGAACTCAACACTGAGGAAACATGGTTTTCTGATGAAGCAACTCACAAAAATAACACTCTCGAAAATCGGCACAACATCTGACCATATTTAAGTGTTAAATCCATTTTAATTACTGAATTACTTTGTTTTATCACTGATTATGATTATTTATTATAATGAAAACATGACAGAATGGCAGCCACAAGTGGCAAACACACTTTACACAGAATATAATGGTTGAGTAAACATTAACTTCATCATTTTAAAGGTATATACGGTAATTACAACTTGCAATTTTATAAATGCATATATATCTTTATGAACATACAATAATTGATTATGTAGAGAAAAATAGGTTCTAATACATTTTTCCTGAGTATTACTGAAGCGCCAGATTACCAAGAAGATTTTTAAAGGATTTCCTTCTAGTTACCATGGCAACCAGAGTTATATCTATAAGTGTGGATGATGGACGGACGGATGATGGACAAAATAGCACACTAAAAGATATATCTGACCATCAGTCAGGTGAGCTAATAAATCAAAGCATGTGAAAATAAAAGTGGCACATAAAGTCTGTATAAAAACCAGGTGCATAAAGACACTGGTGCATAAAGTCTGACATTTCTTAAAATGTTCTCACTAAGGTAAAAGATGTTACTTTTGTCATTGGCACCCCTCATGAGTGCTGCATCTGTATAAAGTAACTTTTTTAAAATTCTCATGAAGGGACTGTTTTCTGTATCTTTGATGTGTTGATTTTTTAAAGCTATGAATATTGTGACATTGGTGATAAGTGAAAGTCTTAAGATGCACAAATGTATGAAGTTTCAGGGCTTTAATATTCATGTGTTAGAGTGCATGAATGTTGCATTGTATTTCATGTCTTTTAACAGAGGGGAGGCTTTGTGGCATGTAAATACTACTTTATCAAATCAAACCTATTTGTAACTCCAAAATTCTATATTCTTGGAAAATCTTTATAAAACCTTTCTGAAATACTTTTGATATATAACAGCACAGGCCATAAGAAACTATACTGTTTCATGACATTCACACACTGCATCCTTGGCAGATTTGTAGATCCGCACATTCTGCATAATTTGGAGATTTCTAGATTTCCTTTAAGCTTCGGGTCATTAAGAATACAAACAGTTTGTCTGTATCAGTATGTGTCAACTTGTGTAGTGATTTAGTCTGGGCTGTTTTGAAGGCTTCAAAGTAGAACATTAAATGGTAGTTAGCACACTGCCAACATTGCAGCTGGGATGACGATCCACTGCCTTTCTCTCAAATTTACAAATTTGAATGTCTGCTGATTGGTCATTCCTGAATACAAGTGGACATTTTCGCTGTTGATTTAAAATTCCATTTTATTTGCCTATGGTTGTGTAGCTATGATATAAAAATATTCTTGTTGTGAAATTTTTTTACTGTTTATTAACTGGGTTCATGAATCATTGAGGATATAAAATTGAGATTTTGTACAAATGTTTGAATACTTTTAAGTACATGAACATCTCATGATTGCAGGTCTTTGAAACCCAATCAGTATTTTACTGTGTATCACTGATTAATGTCACAAGATCATAAAACCTCTGTATATTTCAGTTACAACTCTGGGACACAGCCGGTCAGGAGCGCTTCCGAAAAAGTATGGTTCAGCATTATTACAGAAATGTTCACGCTGTTGTGTTCGTATATGATGTTACAAAGATGTCTTCGTTTGAGAGTTTGCCTGGGTGGATAGAAGAGTGTGACAGACACAGCTTAAACAAAGAAATTTCACGAATATTGGTTGGCAATAAGTGTGATATGACCGACAAAGTAGCTGTAAACACAAACCTCGCTCAGAAATTTGCTGACTCGCACAACATGCCTTTGTTTGAAACATCTGCAAAAGATGATGAAAAGGCCAACCATGTTGATGCAATATTTATGACTTTAGCCCATAAACTGAAGAATTCCAAACCCATGATGCCACCATACCTGGCACAGTATGGATCTGGTTACAGGAATAATGAAGTTGTACATATTAATGACTCTCCAGAGAGGCGGGGCCTGCGGAGGGCGGGGGCTAATGAAGGGAACAAAGAGGGTTGTGCATGTTAATCACCGTACAATTTATTAAAAAAATATATATAGTTATATTTAAATAAATTAAATCTGTACATTTTTGTTGGTTGGGATTACATTCATTGGGCATGATAAGTACTGTAGCAAGATTCATAAGTCTTCATTATGATTTAAATCACACTTACTCTGAAATATTCTTCATTTTAAAGGAGCTTCCATATAAAGATATATAGCCTTTACACGAATTTTCTCCATTTTCATACAAATCTGGTAACTATTACTGCAGCTCAGTGTTTTAAAATGTGTTTGAAGTATCAGTATCGTTACGTCCATAATAAATTTTTTACAGAACTTTGTGTAATGTGTCAGAAGAAAAAAGTATGAAAGCATTCTTAAAATATGGTGCTTGTTCATTAAAATTACATGCAATTAATAGAAATGGTTAAGCTTCTCTTGATGGTAAGAAATCATGTTTTTAAAGAGTTTGCAGTTATTATTTGTCAGTAGTCTCTCTTTTTAAAAAATTGTTTGGTTGTGCTACTTGGGTTTGTGCAATGTTGTATTAGCATAGGATGTCACATAGAGAAAATCTACAACTTTTATTTATTTCATGTAGAGATATGTGGAAGGAATATGCTAGTTTAGAAGTTACGAAGATACTTAAAGTAGTTTGTTTATTATATAAATTCATCTGTCAAAAACAGATTTAAACCATTGAAAGACGTCGCCTTTTATCACTTGTTTTTGATCCAGTTATGGCATTCACAGCTACAAGCAAGGCTATGAAACTTTTATAAGCGTTTTTGACTGTGTTCCCGTTATCACTTGATTTGTAACTGGTCACATGACTATGGCTATGTGTCCAAGGTAATTAAAGCTGTCTGTTCCACATTAGAAGTTTGGCTTGTCATGCTTTATTTCCTAGTTATTCCCACTGCTTTAATATTAATGGTTAACTTCGTTTAATTTTTATGTTGATATTTGCTTAATTACTGTGATTTTCCATTCTGTGTTTTGTGATATTTATTGTTAGTTGCCTCTTTCATAGAAAAAAGTGTAAAGTTTCCTTTTTGCCATTGTAGACATGTATTTGATTTTTTTATGTTTTTTTTTTCCCCTCATAATTTTTGTTGTTGAATATAACTGATCAATTTGTATATAATTACCATATATATATATTTTATACATGGATTACATGAAAAATGAAGAAGAATAAATTATACATATTGAAAAATGTAATAAACATTTGTTAATTTTACAGTTGTATTAGTTGCAAGAGAAATTTAGTCGGACAGTGACATTTTGCAAGTAAGAATTTACTATTTTTGTTTTTCTAAACATGCTAGGTAATGCTACTGACAAAGAAAATGTAATGGGTTCAGAACATATAATATAACTATGTGACTTGACAGAGTCAACAATTTGGTCAATTTGACGTCATCGAGTAAACAGTGTCAAAGATTGACACCATAAACTAATTAACAGTTTCCGCAAACACACAATATTTTCTGCCTTTTCTGAATAACCGTAATGTGCTGTCTTTGAAAAGAAATGAGGTTTTTTGGAAGGTTTCTGAAACATGGATGTGGATCATTCAACAACCTTTGACTCTATCACTTGTTGCATGATGATGAATAGAAATTTTATGTATGCATTGTTTATTCCTTTAGTGTACTTTCAGGTAGTCAGATTGCAATAAAAAGTATACAAAAGTAATTTTTAAAACAGTCTATTATCTGAGAGTGTGAAAAAAACATGAAAATATAAAATTTTACGACGTTGATAATCACACGACACGGCTCATATTTAAAGAGTCATTTTTCCTTACTTGAAGAAACACTAAACTTACTTGTGATGATGAAATTAAGACACTGTAAAGTCGGGTTAGTTTTAAACTGTATATCTTTTCAGCTGTAGAAAGTGCTAATGTGTTAACTGAATAAATTTTGTTGCATAAATTTTTTTTCTACAATACATTTGTTTTTTGTGAATTCCATGTATGATAGCAACTTTATGCACATGTTGTAAATTCTATGTATTTATGTTGTTGCTTTTTTTAATTGGATTTATTTGTGTCTGTTTGTTCAAAGATAGAATATAAACTTTTTTAGACAGAAAATGTGATATGCTGACATGTCAAAACCAACATGTGTATTTACCTGTACAACTGTATTAATATGCTGTTGCCATGGTGGTGATAATCTAGTCTTCTCTTGAATTCTTGTTTCACATATATCCCGTATATTGACAGTCTCCATAGCGTAGTGGTTTAGGAGTCCTCTTATGGAGCAGGAGGTTGAAAGTTCGACAGTATAATAAAACAGGCACTTTTATACACATGGCCAATCAGCCTTAACTTCAAACGGCTTATTTATGTTTAACTTCCCCACCACAGACAGCTGCAGACTGGGTTCAATTCTGATTTAGGCCTTTTTTAGCTGTCTTAATTTCGTAATGCCCTATTCTCATATGAAATTTCTAAAATTGACAGTTTAGTTCGGATAGACTCATAAATCATTTATAGCGGTGTTAACTGAAAAACTTATGTACATACAGTAATAAGAAATGACACAGACAAGGATCAGACTGCAGAGATATGCAGGGTTATTAAAAACCCAAAAATCCAGAGTTTTCCATTTCCTAAAATTCTTTTGTTAAATGTTAAATGTTAAATCTATTGAATGAATTATTACCATATGTCAAGGTGTCAGTTAATATTCTATGTAGAACAGGTAAGCTTTCATATTAGTCTTTATATAGAGAGCTGGGTTGATAGCCATTTATTCCAAATGAACACTAAGTGTCTAAATGCCTACAGGAAACAAAATGAAACATGTTTATCTTTAAATAGTTGTTTTTCATTTTGCAGGAAATGAGCCATTAAAATAGATATGTAGTATGTCTTGTTACTTTTAGGGTATGAATCTTTAAGATCTACACTGGTTGAAAGGGCAAACACTATTGTTGACAGCAGGGTAAGGGTTTTACTGCTATGTATCAGTCATGGAAACGTATTTTGAGATACGGTGTATCAAAGGTTTGAAAGCCTTAGCATTTGCTGTTAAATCACTCGATAACAAATGTATCAGTCATGGAAACATATTTTGAGATTTGTTGTATCAAAGGTTTGAAAGCCTTAGCATTTGCTCTTAAATCACTTGGTAACAAATCTTAATTGATATTATTTGTGAAAAGAGATCACTATTACTATAAATATATTTATCTTCATTGTAACTACTTTCATTAAGTATAATTCACAAAAGAGCTTGTTCAGTCATTTAGTAAAGCACTATTTAGAATTTGGTGTGACAGGTTAGATTTTTAGGAAGGGTTTATTAATTCCAAATTTTTGTTAGGCAATTTAAGCATTTTAGGATAGGGCTTTTTTTTTTGGCTTTCATTTGGTGTTAGAAACAAGTCTGTTTTGTTAAGTATATGAAGAAACCATAGGAGGGCAAAAGAGTTGTTTATGTTTCTCAAGTAAGAACCATTGTCGTAGGATTTTAACTGAGGTTGTATGTCATCATAGTAAATATGTTCATGTTATATGGTCTAAAATAATAAAGAAATCAAGGTTTAAGAACTCTTGTGTGTTATCTTCTTACTGATATTTTTTGGTCCAAAAGAAGCACCTTGTGGATTTATAGTCATTCTTCTTACAAGCGTTAATTTAGCAGACTGTTGTTCCTCTGTCGCTAATTTTAAAATGGCTGTTGATTTGACTAAATATAGGTTGAAATAATCCCTGTATTGCTTACCAAGACAAATTCTTACAATTTACGTTTCCTTTCGTAAATGGCTTTTTCCTGGAGTTCTGACCAGTACTTATGCGATGTAGGAAGGTCGAAGTCCTGGTGAGATTCTTCTGGCAAGAATCAAACCTTGTACTTCAGGTTAACCATTATTCTCAGTTAAAGAGTGAGTAGCTTTGTCTCTTCCTTAATGTGTTTTAACAAGTCTTGTGTTGCATAACCAGGGTTAACAAAGGTGAGGCGGGAGAGCTAGTGCGTAAGTGCTTTAAAATGGTCATGGCTCCTGAAAATAGTGGTCATGTTGTATGGCTATTGCCAGTGGTATGTCAAGGTTGATGCATAGTGGGACTTGCTTGCAACAGACAAATGTATTTTATGTACAGCATTACATATATTCTTGCTCTTGTGTGACCATCAGTATTTCCATTATATAGGCCAGAACTGTACCTTTTATTCCTGTAATGTACCATTAACACAGCACAAGTCAAAACTTCCTTCCAAAAAGTTGGCACAATGTCTGTAAGTGTAAATGTTGACCCTCGATCAGTAACAGATGTAACTGTTTTACATCAACTCAAAAAGAACTTCCTGCAACTTACTGTTTCCATGGCCTAGTGAATGTGTCAGCTTGTGGATTGTGAGGTTGAAAGGTCGAGTCCTGTCAAGGGCTTGTTCTGGAGAGGCTAGCAGTGAGCTGCCAGCTAATTAACAATGGTAATCAATTACATCTGCCTGACCTGTAGTTTATATATTACTAGTAAGTAATATAAGAATGTGGACAAAAGTCGAGGTTCTCCTGAGCATGGGAGACAACTCTGACTAGCCCTTTCAGTTGGGTTGACAGTGCATTAGACAACCACTATTTGCATCAATACTGCTTGATGACTGCTTCCTGGGTTTGCAAAACCAGTACTCATGATAGAAGTGTGGAATGCAGGAAGCAACTGGAGACTTGAAACTGGTGTTGTCTGGATCTCCAGCCCAGAGTTATACCCCTCGATCACTGCTCTTAAAGAATGGCCAGGTCCATACAGTTCATCTCTGAGATTTGACTTACGGTAGTCAAACTTATACAGAATATGGAGAGCAAGTTGGCAAAGGAAAATACCAAAATATACTTTTTGTCAATAGTTGCAAAGCCTGGAAAATAAACCGACAGTCACACACATGGCCATGACTGACTGGTTCCACACAAATACCACAGCTTCCCACAGCAGCAGGAAGCTACTGAATCTTGAATTAAAAAGTTGCAAGTTTTATTATAAAATAATACAAAGTTCAACTTAGTTTTTTTATCATTTTATTCTATTAAAATACAACAATGTTGTTTCAACATTGCAACAATATCACAAGAATGCAGTTTTTATCTTTATCCCCTGGTAAATCTAAAAAAAAAACCACACACACATACTACCTCACACTGTCATGTATTTAAACGCTTTGAAAACATACTATGGATATTATAGAACCACACTGTAAGCAAAGCACTCATGTAATCTGATAGCCTGCATTGAACAGTTTTTTGAAGATTATCATTTTAACAAGACAGTAACATGTACATTGGCATATTACAGCTGATCAGTTCAATCTTTGATTTGAAACTAGTATAAAAACAGAGAAATACAAACTCACATCCCTGTGAGATTTTTCAAAGCCATTAACAAAACCATACTGAAGGGGAAAACAGTTGCAGTTGCATTCTGCAAACATTGAAGTTCAACAATAAATTTCTAACTCAGCTTTCACTATAGTTGATTTAGAAGTATTACCAATTAAGCAAAACACTTAATAAGATTTAAAATTAAACTCTGTAAAATTCTGTTAAAACTCTGTATCAAGTTCATTTCTTATACATGTAACAGATTCAAACATTTTTCTTAAATTTACAGCCAACTTAGATGTAACTACTACAACTGAAACAAACTAGTCTCCCAACAAACTATTTTTATAGTAATACTTATATACATCACTATTACCAGTCTGTTCTTTGAACAATATTAAAGATCAATGTATAAATATGTATAGCACTGGTGTCTGGGTTGGGCAATAGTACATGTATATTCCTCTACATTTACATGTCCTGGAAAATCTTGAAATCACAATAAGTGACATAAAGCAAGACAAACCATTAGCAATACAATGCAGAAAGCCCTAAACTCCCAATAATAGCAAAGTCATCAAAGTTCTTTGAAATACATTTATCTCACATAAACGTAACTAAAACTGACATTTTCTCTAAACTAAACATGTATTTTGTCAACCTGAATAGAAAAGAGTTTTACCCTAGTGCATAACTTCGCTATGATACAACATTTCTCCTCTTCCTTCGAAACCTGTCTAAAGTTCTTCTGCATATTCTTTTATGATAAAAGTTTTAATGTCAGAATTCACTTTCTTGGACGCTGAGCACGAAAGTAAATTAACTAACTGACAGACTTTCGTACACGGTGAGCACTGAATAAAAATAGTACTGACTATTGTTCGATTAAGAATTGAATCAATTTACAAGTCCTAACCACTGAGATAATAATTCACTATCAGGTATCCTGGCCTAGAGGACTTGGAAGTTCATCCTGTGTTGGTGTACTTGCATTAGATCCGATCTCAAGTACTTCTGGTGTAATATCAGCTGTTTGTTGTGGAATAACCAGACTGATTTTACTTAGTTTTGAGTATGTTGGAGAGTGTTGAGACTCACAAGCTTCCATCTCACCTGGTGGAGCTAGATGTGTACTGCTAGTGTTTTCATGTAAACCTGAGGTAGTTATTTCAGTACTTGTTTTAGGTGGAGATCTAGGTTCAGTTACAAGTTCTGTTTCACCTTCCATAGTTTCCACCTTGTTTTCAGTGTCGTTTTGAGTATCCTTAACAGGTTTTTGAGCATCAGGACTTGCACTTTCGGACACAGTTTCTGGTTCTGGCTTTTCAGTAACAGCTATGTTAGGGACATCAGACTTGCTGCATTTCATAGCTGTTCCTTCATCTGTTTCAGAACCTGCCACTTGCGCATCAGTATTTTCCTCTATAGTCATTTTTTCAACGGCGTCAGTTCTTAATGGGGAATTAATAGTTTCCTGTTCAGAACTTTTATCAACAAGGTCTGTTTTTAATGGTACACTAATATTCTCCTCTTCAGTAGTTCTTTCAACAGGTTCAGTTTTTATTTTAACACTTGGCTGTGATGTAGTGTCTACATTACTTTCAGGTATGTTTTCAAGAATCTCTGGAGGTTTTTGAACTTCAGGAAGTTCTTGATCTTCCTGAGGTTCTTGCTTTACAACTACCGAAAAAGACTCAGTTTCCATTGGCTTCTTATCACTGTCAGTTTCAGACTTTTCCACACTATCAGTTTGATCATGAGACATCTCCTCCATAACAGGCTCTTGTTTAACCCTGATGGTTCCACCATATTCAGAATTATCGCTAGGCTCAGTCTTAATTACAGCATTATATGCTGTACTACTACTATCACTAGCTGTTGTGGTGTCCATTGGTTCAGCAATACTAGACGAAATTTTTCTCTCCTCCTCAAATGAAGCATGGTGACCATCCTGTGATGCTTCATCGTAAGCCAGAGATTTTCTCGATACAAAGCCTGGCTCTGTGACACTCAGTACAGATGGACTAGGTGTACCTTCAGAGACCTGCCAAACAGAAGAACAATCTGCTACTTAAAACAACTTAAATATAAACTGCATTTACTATTCTGCTATATTTTTTAAGATTTTTTTCTTATGTTTTTTCAAACATCTATTTGTACCATTTTTGAAAGACACTGTATTGACAGAAAACAAACAATATTTTCTTGTCTGATTCTTGAAAGTCTATCTAATTGTCACTTTACAATACTTACATCAGTGTGATCCTCAAAACAGATGGGATGGTAGGTTTTATTGTTGACTCTAATAGCATCCCGAAGATGCCACTCCTCCAACTCCTCATCCCAGTATTGCTCAAATACTTCATGACATATATTGCACATCTGAAATGAACATGCATTCTTCAGTAACAATGGAAACAACAAACTGAAGTGAAATTCACGCTTTATACAAAATTACACTTGGTATGTAATGAAACTGTGTAGAATCTCCATACTTAAGAGCATAAAAGTTTAATATTACTAAAGAATATTTTAACCCAAATAGTGAAGCAACCCGCCTTAGAAAAATCAAAATAACCAAACACAAGAAGAAATACTATCAATAGTTAACTGGCTGTGAAAATCTGTAGTTACCTACATGTATATTTGTAGAATCTTTTAAAGATACATCAATGGAAGAGAATACTGACAGACTACAAAAAGAGCCTCCAGCTCTTTCCTCAACAGAGGCAAGTAAAAGAAAGAATCTATTACTCACATCCTCATCATCATTCCCAGTGGCTGCTGGACACCTGATAGCAGAGACACCCTCAGGTACAACCAGTGTTAGAGGGTTCTTTGTTGGTGTGGTATCCACGGGCTGTTGTTGCTGCTGCTCAAAGAAGTTACTCTTTCCTGAAGATAAAAACAAAATAAATGAGAAACATTACTTTGCTAGTCAGTACTGTGGTCTAATCTTTACTGAGCAAGTACAAAGAGGTTTAATTCAAGACTGTTCGATTTGATTAAAGGACTTTTTTTAAAAGTTAATGTAATATAAGGTAACTGAGAAAAAGACCTACCATCTGATACTAATAAGAGTCAGTGTAACAATCAAGCCTGTACACTTAAAATTCAAATTCCTAGTGTAAAATCTGTTAACTCCAAAGAAACCTATATGAGGGTCGGTATGAAGGGTATGCAGTGAAACTGCTCATGTTATTAAATTATACTTTGTACAAGCCTTATGCAGGACCATACATATATATCTGATGTCTGAAGTGTCAGTTCACTCACCTGTTTCTTTGGTGTCTGCAACTTCTTCATACTGCATCCAGTCCTGAATAAATTCATGAAAACAATGTCACTAAAAATGTGGCTACAACTCTTCCATTACACTATACCTTGCTTTAATAAAAGCCAAACTATGGTACACTTGTCAGGAAACAATCTGTAGCTTTATCCTTTAATACCTTTCACGGTACCTATGACTCAGTCTTTTAAATAACTATTTCCGATTTATTTACATATCTAAAGCAAGAAATTACACGAAGAATAATGTTTAACTAATTCAGAGGTCACAGGTTTGCATCCCCACTTTTACTGCCACATCTTTGGTCTATCTTCAGGCAGGAGAACTGATTACAAATTTGGCCTACAACGTCATTTTACAAAAATTCAACTAACTTTGACCAGTCTACAATTCGTTTGAAACAGATAAACTGAACAAAACTTACACTAATTGGATAGTACCATTTCCTACAACTGGACAGTTTCATGTCAGTCTTCTCTTTCCTGTTCTGTCTGAAGTGCCAGTCAAGATGCTGCCGGTACTTGGCCGTCTTCTCCCCGTCTTTCAGTAAAAACCTCTCACCACAAGATGTGCACTGTATACCAGCATACAAACGTTGCACCATTCCAACAGGCAAACTGTAACAGAATATATTTACATTAACATATTTCAAACACCAAAACTTTTCGGTGTAAACAAAGATTTTTTCTCCCACAAATTACAATGGAGTATCACAGATGGCGCATATCTGCAAATTTAAACAGCTGTTTTATTTTATTGAAAGAGCGAAATTCACCGGATACAGCAGAAACACACTCTTTCTTACAAGCTTTCTTATTTGAAAAGTGGTTAATGGAAAAATACAACCTATTTTTTTATGTCTTGCAATCAGCTATGTGTGTGCAAAGCCACAACTGTTTCCTTTATAAGTTTGTTTTCATTACAATGAACTACTTCAAACCTACAATTTCAGGCGAGTGTATTTTTTTTGTCCTCTTATCCCCCAATTAACCCATTATGACACTGTGACACTGAAAGGGATTATAAAGCCAACAGCTGCCAACTTGCCTTTACAATGTATATTTTAGCAGTTGTAACTGTTAAAAATTAGAATCTTTAAAAAATTTTCTTAATTTTGTTGATATTATTCATCACAAAAACTTGAATAAGACTGGGATTTATTTTTATGAAATTATTATATCTAACATAGCAAATTTTCAGCATTATGTCACAGGTCTTAAAAGATCTTGTACCGAGTTAAAAAAGTAACTGTATTGTATGGTCAATTTCCGTAATTAAAGTGGAAGAGCTTTTTTCTGTAACAACATTAGTTTCACTTAATTCACAGCTGGTATTTCTCAGTAAAGTATGCAGCCATGAAATCCTTTGCAGTATGAAAAACAAGAAAATTAATGTACCTGTAGTGTTCTGGAATGTTTCCCAGTTTACAGTAAATTCCTGTGTTCTAATTAATCTTCATAATCAATTTTCCTTTTGGATGAAAACAATAATACTCCTTTAAATGTTATTCATTTTTAGAAGAAAAACTTCCGATCAAAACATTGGACAATGCAGCATGCAGATAGTAACTGCCACTGACTTAGAGAAAGACATACCTCTTCATTTCTGTAACATCCATCTCTGTCATATCTGGTATATCAGCAAATTTCTCCTCTTCTTTTGGTGCCTATAAAGAAAATATTTCTTAATCAAAAACACATCAAAATGCATGTTTTTTGAATGCCAATAAAAAACACTGATGTAAGTTGGGTTGCTGTTCTTAAACAGAAGTGAGGGCCAAATTACATGTACAAAACATGCTTCCATGTAGTACAGTTACCTTGTTTAGGTTCAATGTCTGTATGGTGTGAGTCTGGAACCTTAATGAGACACTTAATGAGTTAGCAGCCTCATCTTTTCTTACTCAAAGGCTTCTTAGTAGAGCATCAAGGCAACATATAAATTCACTTCACTTATCACAGAGACTGTCTACCAAACAAATACAATCAAATGAGTATTTAAAACACTCCAACTTTTTATGGCATGTTTTTGTAAGTACAACATATTAATCTAACAATTTATCCATATAAAATGTCATCAATACATTAATTTATACTTCCTATGAGCAAAATTTAAAACTACAGAAACAGATATGGACAGAACTGATGAGGTATTCTAGTATACCTTTTTCTGTGGAACAATATACTCCGGAGGTTTGGTCACCTCAGCTTTAGTTGTGGCTGGTGCTGGTTCCGGTTCCTTCTTGATGATCCCTGTATTGACAAGCTTATCAAACAAGCTGTTAATGTCTATAGGTACTGGGGCACTTGTTGTGGCTGGCAAAGTGGAGAACAGACTTGATAAGACATTTGGCATACCAGACTGTTGTGTCACAGGAGCACCTACAGTGAATAAGCATAAACACATCAAACCTGTAGGATTTGAACACACACAAAATGACTTTACCAGGGCAAACACCAAGCATGATAATTACTTCCATTACTACATGAATGTTCTTAAATCAAATTTTTACTGGCTAATATCTGATTTGCATGAACATTTATTCTTTATGCTAAGAACTGTTACGTTCATCTGTTATTCTTACATATCAAATAACTGTAATTTAACAAACTGTAACACATTTAAAGGCCTACTGTGAAATCATTTTTATTCATGTAGGATATAGAGAATGTTTGTTTCAGTGAAATATCAATTTTATTTCACGAGTGAAGACCAAAAACAGATATTTTCACGCATGGCATAGCCACAAGTGAAAATGTTAGTTTTTTGGTCTTAAATGCTTTTAACAAACATTTCTATAATTCAAATAGCTTAATACAACCCATTATCTACAAATCTACAGGAAACTTACTTGTTGACACATCAACTAAATCAGCTAATCACAAGACCCTAGGCAGATCAAAACTTATCTCCAACAAAATTAATACCTTGCATCTTTAACAGATTTAAATGATCCTTTTGATAGTTGTAATAAATATAAATTCTGTTATTTCAGCATATTTTATCTTTGAAAGTGAAACTGGAGCTTTAAAGTAATCAATGATAATTTAGTTCAGTAAGCAGTAAACTGACATTAGAACAAATATTGACCAAAACAACTGATTCTTACCTGGTCCAGGCTGTCCAATACCAGGGATCATAGGTGCTCCAGAGAATGGCACAGTGGGTGTAGAACTCTGAGGTATGTTCATTGGTGCACCTGGCAAAGACCCAGGCTGTGGAGGCATTGGCCCTCCTGGTTGCTGCATAGGTGGTATTCCAGGCCCTGGCATAGGCATCCCTGGGCCCATATTAGGTCCCCTTGGTCCAGGGAATCCCATAGGTCCAGGTCCAGACATCATTCCAGGTGGACCCACTGGACCCTGCATACCGGGAGGAATGAGTCTTGGTTCTTGTCCAATCTCTGGTAATATTTTCACTTCTGGCGGGTTTCCTGGAATCCGAACCATCAAAACTTGGTTTCCAACATTTATCTCTTTTGGAGCTTCATTAAACTTCATCTCAAACCATTTTCCATCAACAATAATTTCATGACAAGGACCTCCAAGTGCCACATAATGATATCTGTTCCCAACTCGAATCTTAACTGCATGATCTGTGAAGATCTGATATAATTTTCCATTGATGAAGACATCTCTTGGTGGTCCATCAAACCTTATACCATGATATATACCATTTATATTCACACATGGATGATGCAGATTCAGTTTAAGTTCACATGGATTGCCATCAATGATTATATGTCTTGGTGGTGGCTCAAATCTTATTTCCTTACGTTGTTCATCTATAAAAACAAACCTTGGTTCTCCACCATATTTCCCCTTCTCTTCTTTATCTATCAGAATCATCATGTCACGTCCATCAATTTGTATCTTATGTGATTTGTTATCAATGTTAATTGATTTAGGTGGAGCATCTACTCTCACTTCATAGTGCTGTCCATCTATCCATAAATTCAGTGGCCGACCATGATAAAATAATTTTTCCTTTCTTCCCCTTATTGTAACATCTTTCACTCTTTCTCCAAACTTGTACATCAATGTATTATCTACAACAATACCCCTTTTTGATGGATCTGCAAAAACTTCAATGAAATCTTTTCCCCATGATATTTTTCTTGGAGGTGCACCTAACTTTATTTCAAAATTTCTTTTTCCAATGACAACTTCTTCACTGACTTCAGGGCCCATATCAACAAAACATCTAAATCTTGGATCTCCAAACTTGTCAACGTAGGAATCAACATTTGGTTGGAATGGTCCAGAATGCCTTTTCATGCCTGGGTGGCCCTTAGGTCCAGGTCCATCAAATCCCTGAGGGCCTCTTGCACCAGGTCCCTCATTATGAGAATCACCAAGAATCTTTCTGAGACCAGGTGGAGGCCTTGAAGGTAAAGGATCAAGAAGTGACATTAATGGTTTAGATTTTGGTTTTTCTACACCAGCAGGTTCATATTCATCTTCATTATGCATATCACCTTTACGACCAAATCTATTCAACTTCTGATCTGGACGGCCTCTCCATTGTTCTTTCACTGGGCTGTCACCTCGCTGCCCTGGTGGAAGCCAGGGTTTTGATCCCTCAGATGGTGGACCAGGACGTCCAAAGGGACCTTCAACCACAGGTTTTCTCGATTCATCCCAATTGTCAGGTGGGCCATCATCATCTCTCCAAGGCCTCCTATCACCTGGCGGACCACCCCTTCTGCCACCTCTATTTCTTCCTGGATGATCACGTGGACCTCCTCTTCTGTCAGGAGGAAAGTCATCTGGTAAATCTGACCCCCTTTGATCAATATTTCTTCCCTTTCTAAATCTTCCTGGTGGCCCCCTTGGATCAAGGTTTCTATCATGAGGACCTTCCATTTCAAAATTATCATCATCTTGGTCTCTCCATCTATCTGACTTCCTTGAGTCTCCCCAATCTGACCTACCAGCCCCTCTTCTATCATCATCTGGAAATCTACCTGGTCCATGAAAAAACTCTTGTCCTCCTTCCATTTCTCTTCTATTAATTTCATGTCTCCCCCTTCTGTCAAAAACTTGGTTCCACTCACTTCCCTGATCTGGAACATCTGGGCCTCGTCTTTCTGGCCAGCCATCAGGCCTTCTATCTCTAGAAGGACCCCTTGATTCAGGTCCAGGTTCAAACCTATCCTGAGGACCTCTAGCCCAGTTGTCATCAAAATCACCGGGTGGACCTTCAGGTCTTTGCCTTCTGATATCAAAATCAGCAGGATTTCCATCAAGTCCTGGCCTTCTACCATCAAAATCATCTGGAAGTCCATCTGGTCTTGGCCTTCTGTTATCAAAATCACCTGGTGGGCCATCTGGTCTTGGCCTTCTGTTATCAAAATCACCTGGAGGGCCATCAGGTTGTCGCCTTCTGCTGTCAAAATCACCTGGTGGGCCATCTGGTCTTTGCCTGCCATCAAATCCATCTGGTGGGCCATCAAATTCAGGTCTCCTGCCATCATAATCACCTGGTGGACCATCATGTCTTTGTCTGCCATTAAAATCATTCCGTGTACCATAATGCCTTCTGGCATCAAATTCATCTGCTTGGTCATCATGTCTAGGCCTTCTTCTGTCAAAATCATTTGGTGGGCCATCAAATTTTGGCCTCCTGCTATCAAAATCTGTTGGCTCTTGAATTCGGTCTTCATATTTATCTGGCTGGCCATGAGATCCTGGTCCTCTCCCATCAAAACCTCTAGGCCGACTATCTGTTCCACTAATTCTGCCATCAAAATTAGCTGGGGGACCTTCTTGTCTTTTAACCCTTTCGTCAGAGTATGTCTCCATCACATTTTCTCTGGGTGGGCTCCTTCCAAAGTCTCTACTTCTTGGACTTCTTTGTTCAGGTGGTCTATCAAATCTTTCATGAGGACTAACAGGTATCTCCTGACCATGTCTATATGCTGATCTGTCTCCTTCTCTCCTATCAATGATTGGAGCTCCCCAGCCTTCTTGATTTTCTCTTTCATCAGTTTCTTGTTTTACGGGTGGTATGTCTGACTCAAGCCTGTTCTGGTTATCTCTCCCCAGGAAGGGCCCATGAGCTTTATAACGATCTTCTTGTGGTGACTCTGGATATAAATTACTCAGTTCCTTTCTTCTTTCCTCTTCATCAGTCTTGTCTCTTGCAGGCTTCTTTGGAATTTTAAATGAATCTATGGGTCTTTCTGGTGATATAACTTCCCTTATTCTTAAGGGATCTGTGATGGGCCCTGCCTGCTCTGGCTGTTGGGGTGGAGAAGACATAGGCTGAGGAATCGAACTAGACATCTGCTCCTGATGTTGGAAAACATCATTTGACAGACGACGATTATGTTCTTGCATCTCCTGTGGTTGACCAGCTTCACTTGAAAGGCGTCGATTCTCTTCCTGAAGCTGCTGTATGTGCATCAGTGCACCTAACTGCTTCAGTAATTCTTGATGTTGTTCATGAGTTATCAGACCATCCTTAAGCTGTTTGTGTGCCTTTAATAAAAATAAAATTAAGCAATTTAAATTCAATGATAAACTAGAAATGGGTTTTTGATTGAACAAAAACATATGTCTCCCCCCAGCCAGTTGCTACAGGTAGTTTTTAGGCAGACGATTGTAAAATTTGACATTTAACCTCCAAGTGTGACCTTGACCTTGAGACACCGCACCAGCAAAGTGGGTTCTGCACGTCGCCTTGATGAGGTGAACATCTGACCCAAGTTTCATAAAAATCCTTCAAGGGCTATTGAAGATACAGAGCGGACACGATTTTGTGGCATTTGACATTTAACCTCCAAGTGTGACCTTGACCTTGAGACACCACACCCGCAAAGTGGGTTCTGCACGTCGCCTTGATGAGGTGAACATCAGACCCAAGTTTCATAAAAATCCTTCAAGGGCTTTTGAAGATACAGAGCGGACACGATTTTGTGGCATTTGACATTTAACCTCCAAGTGTGACCTTGCCCTTGAGACACCACACTCGCAAAGTGGGTTCTGCACGTTGCCTTGATGAGGTGAACATCTGACCCAAGTTTCATAAAAATCCTTCAAGGGCTTTGGAAGATACAGAGCGGACACGATTTTGTGACGGACAGACAGACAGACAGACGGACGGACGGACGGACGGACAGACGGACAACCGGGGGAAAAACAATATGTCTCCCCCATTTTTGGGGGGAGACATAATGATGAACTTCAACTTCTTATCAAAATGGACAAATGAAAAATTAGCTGGAGGAATTTTAATTTAGGAAAGGTGATCAGGATTAATCAACCCTTATTTAAATGGAGTCTTAGAAGGGAAGGTAAGCTACTAAAGTGAGCTTAACACACATTCTGAGAACTTTTAAGTTGCACAGAACAGTTCAGCTGAATGAGGAAGTATATGACATTCATGAAAGATGAATAGAGTCAAATTGAAAAAAAAAAAAACTTTTTTTTATCTAGAAATCAAAAGATCCTTATCTCTTTATAACATAATACTGTGAAAAATGAAAGCTGAATAGTGTCATATAAAAAAAAATTAAACCCTTAATTTACATTGAATTACCCTACGCCTTTGGGTAATATACCAGTTCTCGGGTTGACAATATCCACCATCACCCTGACAGCAATGTATATGACACACTACTGTTATTGTACTACTGTTTATTTATTACCTTTAAGAGAATTTCAGCATGCTGATTCATGGAAAGTTCTTCTGGTATACCAGCATTTATCACATCAGTCCCAGGTATCTGCTGCTGAAAATCTGGCTGATGTACACGCAGGTCTTCATCTTGAGGCATCTCCTCTGACCTGAAATTTTCTTTCTTAATTAAAAAAAACCCTCCTGAAAATTCACAATTCAAATACAGTGTTCTTGAAATACAAGACAGGATTAAGCCTTCCACAGAACCCTGAATGAAATAGGATGATTACAAGATTAACTTTCTATTTGAACAAAGATACATCATTTTCTTAATTATATTTCATGCCATTAACATCTTGAAAATTTTTAATTCAAGGCCTTTTTTAGATAACAGAAACCATTTACATGTACCACACATTTAAGTTTTGGTATTCACCTTTACTTCAAAATACTCATGGCTGACTCTTCTTTTACTGATCTTTACAAAACAACTCATATGATTCACTTAAGAGAGCTGAAATTTCAAGGACAAATCTATTCTCCAACAACACAACTGAAAGATGCTACTACCAGAAAGACAGAAAGTCTGAGCTAGAGACACAGAATTCAATAATTTGTATCTATGCAGTTTAACAGTTTTTAGACAACATTAGAAATTACTACCTATGTGCATAATCGGATACCCACAGTTGATTATTACTTGTAATCAAACCGTGGGGAAAATTAATCGATTTGCGTCAACATATAGCAACAAGTGCCTAAAACATCGACAACTGAAATCACATTTAACAAAATTGATACCCTTCAACGGTGAGGGTAGAAAACTATCAGAAACAAAATGGTTGCACCAATGGCGAAAAAAACCTGTTTTGACTGGGGTGCAAGATGTTGTGCAGAAGTTCAGGTAAACAACATTGATAATTAGTTTATCTGCATACTTTTTAGCAAGCATGATTAGTTACTGACTTTTGGGAAATTAATGATGACACAGTATAAATCTTTTTGATAATCTGAGCAATATACTTTTATGTATTATATATAATTCATGAATCAAAATACCACAATGAGATTTGTATGTAAATATGGAATGTTGTATAGAACAAGCATTTTGATTAATTTAATCGCCTCATGAAATCGTGAGGGAACCAATGAAATAGCTGTCTTTGACACATCTCCAACCAGATATCGTCCAAAAATCCCACAGCTGATAAATGTTAATGGATCGGCCGTGGGTATCCGATAATGCCTATGTGAAGGTAACCTACTTTATAGCAGAACTCTCCACCACTGAGTCCTGTCTCTGTTTTTTCAGTTCTATATCATAAGCATACTGGTCTGGTTGACTAGCCTTGAACTGGTCCCAACCTTTACTTCTAGGGGACTTAAGGGGCAGCTGGTGCTTTGGTACTGCTGGACGGTAATCCTCATCCTCACCACCAAACAGGTCGCTGAAATTGAATATTAATGTCAACTGACCCTGAATGAATACAATCAAAAATAAAAAAAAAAATAAAAAAAAGAGAAAAAAATACAGTGTAAATTCAGTCAGGAACTGCAACATAAAAGTAATCTAAACATACTACTCACTGTCTATTTACAGTACAATAAGAAACTTGGCCTTTCAGATTTTCATAGAGGGCTTACCTGATGTCAGTTTCAATCTTTGGAATACTAGGCTCAGCGACAATCTCTGATTCACTATCAATGTCCATATCTTCTTCTTTAATGTTAACATCTTGATCCTCATGTGTTTTCACCCTTTCAACTGCAGCTGATTTTCTTCCTGTTTCACTACCTTTATTTCCCTTCTGGGATGACACTCTCTCAGTATCTGTTACTGCTTCTTCTAAAGGTTTCTCTAATTTTGGTTTCTTTGCAATTCTTCCATAAATTTCTCTGTCACTACTTAATCTTTTCTCGGCTTCTTTTGCAGGCTTTACTCTGTCATCAATATCCATGGGTTCTGTTTTGAATTTTGAGGTAGTTTCTTTTTGAGATGCTTTATTTTTGTCAGCCTTCTTCTCCAACAGTTTATCATTTCCTTTTCTATTTGTAGCTGAGTCTGATTTTTTAGGTTCAGACTTTGTTTCTTTTTTCTCTTCATACTTTTTCTCAACTTTCCTATCGCCTGCCCCTCTGCCATCTTTACTTTTGTTTGAGTATTGTTTTGCCAACTGACTTGGAGATCTCTCTCTTTCTCGACTAGTTCTCCCTTTTGTCTTTTCTGGTCTCTTTTCTTCACTTTTTCTATCACTTCTAAACTCTGATCTTTTTGATTCTTCCTCTTTCTTTCTCCTTTCTGCTTCAAGTGTTTCCTTAAGCCTGGTATCAGATTTGCTGTCTCTATCTTTTGACAAACTTCTGCCTTTAGAGGCTTGTTGACCACTAGCACTTTTACGTGGAGAGGCAGAGGCATGCTCTTTTATTTGTTTAGAAGAAACATGCATTTCTCTGTCTTTTGATTTTCTTTTTTCCTGAGTTTCTTTACTACCTGAAAGTCTTGGATCTTTAGTATCTCTATGTGAATCTTTTGCTTCAGTAACATGCTTTTCGCCTGAATTTCTCTGAACCATTTTTTCACTCGCATGCCTACCCTGTGGCTTCTCACCATTTCTTGGTCTTTCATGGTGACCTGACTTTTGTTCAATCCTAGGATCTTTGTGACTTCTTTTATGTTCTACCCTACGCCGTGGATCACGAATATTAGTCTGCGAAGGAAGTGCTGATTTACGCTGACCTTGTGCGCTAGACCTGCTGGAATCTGAATCATTTTCATCACTAAACTTTGCACCGTCATCTGGAATGAAAACTTCTCCACTGAAAACATGTCCAAGAGTATCAGGTGGTATGGCACCCACTTGATGATAAGGCATTCTATGACTCGGTAGACCATTGTATGGACGTACCACACCAAACCCTTGTCCACTATCTGTGTATTGCATTGCACCAATTGGACCAACCTGACTTACAGAATGGGGTCCATGAGGTACTGGAGGGAATGTTGAATGACTAGATCCAGGTATAACTGATACTGAACTTTTGTCAGAGAATGTACTATACCCTGGTATAGAAGCTGCTACTGGTTCTAAGCCAGTCACAGAACTAGACACTGCCGACTGTGAGGATACCACTTGACTCTGAAGGCGTGGATCCCTTCTCCTAGGATCTGTTGGTCTAGGTCTGGGATCCCTTGGTTTAGCTACGACCTCAGGTAAAGGCAGTACTTCCTCCACACTTGGCAGGGGCAGCCCTAGTGGAGTGGCTTTTGTTGACTGTCCTTTAGCACCCTGCAAAAATTGAAAATGTTACTCAAAACAATCTATGCATGTAGTCACACTGTGGTGGACTGCTAGCAAGTTGCAACTAAAGATCACTGAAACAGGGAAAACAAAGGTGCAGTACTTGTTAATGAAGTCGTGCATATATCCCTATTAAAACATCCTTAAATGCTTAATGAAACTACACTCTCTATGAAAGATTAGGTTAAAAGGATAAAAAAGTAAAACATTTACTGTATTGTACTGAATTTGGTTAGCTTTAACTGCTGTAAACAATTTTTATGTAATGTAAATTTAACAAGGCAGTCTGAAGGACAGCTAAATCCCCTTCCGCAGCGGACATAAATGTGTACTTCTTGACCTTTAACCAACCACGACCTTGATGTTGTGCCATGCATATTATAAGCACACAGTCTCATGATAGTAATTATTTGTGCCAAGTTATTTAAAATCTTCCATAAAGTCAAAAAGTTATGGAGAACATTTAACCTTGACCTAGGGGGAAGCAACCTGGATGTTGGGTTCTGCACATGGTGTCATAGTGGTGATCATTTGTGCAAAGTAATAAAAAAAATTTTCATAAGCCAAGTTAGTAAGTTATAGAGCAGACGTGAAATGTTGATATTTGACCTTTAACTGTGACCTTAATCTTTGGGGTAGCAACACAATTATTATGCTGCACATCGTCTCATAATGGTGATCACTTGTGCCAAGTTATTTCAAAATATTTTCAGCGGTTTAAAAGTTATGGGGTGGACACGAAATGTGGACTTTTTAACACTTGCCCTTTAAGTGTGACCTTGACCTTGGTGGTAGCAACCCAATAATTGCGCTCTGCACATCGTCTCATAATGGTGATCACTAGTGCCAAGTTTTTTCAAAAAAATTTCAGCAGTTTAAAAGTTATGGAGCGGACAAGAAATGTGGACTTTTTAACACTTTACCTTGAAGTGTGACCTTGACCTTGGGGGTAGCAACCCAATTATTGTGCTCTGTACATTGTCTAATAATGGTGATCACTGGCCAATTTATTTTAAAAAATTTCAGCAGTTAAAAAGTTATGGAGCGGACAGGAAAGTGTTATGGACGGACAGACGGAGGCCATTCCTATAATCCCCTCCTCGCTTTGCGGAAGGGGATTAATTAAAAGTCAAATATAAAAAAATATCTTACTGGTTTTCTTTTGAGCTTTTCTGCAGTCTCAGCTAGTTCAAGCTCCAGCCTGGCTTGTTTCAGTCTCAACAGTTCCTGCTGTTTCTCTATAAGCTGCTGTCGTATTAACATCTCTTGATCCTCCGAATCTTCAGCAGGCTCTTCTGTTACCTCTGGTGATGAACGCTCGCTCTCACTGCCCATCTATGGCAATGAAACAGAAACATTCTTTCTACACTTTGGATTTTAGTCAAGGTGTCAACTTTAAATGTGTAAGCAGGTGAGGTCATTAGCTGAAGGGTGGAATGACAGTCTCCAAATATGGAAACTATTTCGAAATTCAATAGGGGCTAGACTGTGTTTCCACATATTACACTTTTACTGGTTTGAACCCAATAAAGCTTACTTAACAATGTTAACTGATATAGTTTGTAAACATGAAGACATCTTAAAATTACACTATCATTTAAAGAGTCACTTTGAAATTTGTAACAATTACATCTGAAATATACCCTATATATGCCTGCGTATATCCATTAAGTGAAGTCCAAGAGAGACATTCCTTCCATTGTTCGTAAGCCTGCTCAGAGCAGTTCCGCTAGTACCAATTTGTGCTCAAGAGCCCAAGTTTGTCTTTATTGACTCAATGATAAAACATAGGTGCTTTGCTTAATTTAGATTATAAGCAAAATCTGCATTGTTGTTTTCCTTTTTATGAGTAACTGAGTGATTATAATAAGAGTAACTTGGTCTCCTTGGCTGACAGCTAGGTGTAGAACAAAAACTCACCCCCTGCAAAAATCTAGGGTTTACATGTATGCTTGTCTGTTCTGGTTCTGTTGCAGTAATTGGCCAGGCTGGATCTAAGAGGCTCTTGATCTTTTTGTCTATCCGATACAGAACTGCATTGGGTAAGATGCTAGTCCAGGTCTGTCTTAATTTAAACATTGAAGCTCTTGTTTTCTCATCAACCTAATAAAATGGACGACACAAGGTGTTCACTTTAGAACTTGTCAGATTGTCTCTTAATGACTTTCCAAAAGAAAATCAATACATATCCCTTAGGTCTATTTCAAACACACTCGGCAGTTTGTCTTTAACTAGTGAAAATGCTAATTATTTACTCTGCTTTCAAGTTTTGAAATTTAATTTGTAGTTTTTGGTTGGGTAAGTCTGTTTGACAGATAGTCACATTCATACAGCCTTATACAGATGGCTTTATGGCCCATTTCACCAAACTTTTTTCTCCTTTCTTTATTCTCCTGTTAATGTTAAAGTTTAATGAACAAAAGTATCAGTACCTACTAAATATTATGAAAAATGACTTTAAATTTCTTTCGTCGCTGGAAAGTTACTACATGTGTCTCTTTATTAACACACATTTCTGATCAGTTAATTTCAAAGACTTCTGAATTTTGTCTTGATTTTGAAACTGGAAATTTTTCTTCCTTTTAAACCTTTTACTAATCTCTGAGTTATGTAAATGATAAATTAACATTATCTCTGAGAACTATCACAGCCAAGACCTTTTTCTTCAAGAGAAGTCATATTCTTCCCTAGCTGGGCCTGACACAGGTCTCCAGCATGTGTCTCTGTCAAAAGGTATTACAGAGACTGTAAAGATGAAAACTTGTTCATGTAAGTATAGATAAAACACAGAAATTTTTTTACTAAAGCCTGAACATGGTTGAGCAAGTTTTCCTGAATCTTTTGACTTTAGAGAGGTCCATATTCTTATAATAGGGACTGACTCACAGATGTGCCGACAATGACAAACAAGAGGGCCATGATGGCCCTGTATCGCTCACCTGAGTATGACTGCTTTTTACAAAAGTGGCTATGGGCCTGGTTAACTGACCCAAGATGACCCATTTTCGAACTTGACCGAGAAATTATTGAAACAATCTTTCTGACAAATTTCCAGGTTGTTTGGACTGAAAATGTTACCACTAACAAGTATTAACAAGGTTTTTCCATATTTGGGCTCTATGACCTAGTTTTTTAATCTAAATGTCCCATATCTGGACTTAAGCTAGAAATTATCGAAGCAATATTTCTGACAAATATCAAGGTTATTTGGACTGAAAAAGTAGCCTCTAGAGTGTTAAAAAGGTTTTTCAATATTTGGGCTCTGTGGCCTTGTTTTTGAACCCAGATGACCCATATCCAAACTTGAGCTACAAATCATCAAAACAACTTTTCTGACAAATTTCCAGGACATTTGGACTGAAAATGTATTCTCTAGAGTGTTAACAAGGTTTTTTCATATTTGGGCTCTGTGACCTAGTTTTTGACCCCAGATAACCTATATTCAAAATTGAGCTAGAAACCATAGAATTAAGCTTTTTGACAAATTTCCAGGTTATTTGGACTGAAAATGTTACCTCTAGAGGGTTAACAAGACTTATCCATATTTGGGCTCTGTGACCTAGTTTTTGAACCCAGATGACACATATTTGAACTTGACTTAAAAATCATCAAAGCAACCTTTCAGACAAATTTCCAAGATAACTGGACTAAAAATGTAACCTCTGGAGTGTTAATAAGATTTTTGGGCTCTGTGACCTAGTTTTAGAACCCAGATGACCCATATTCGAACTTGAGCTAGAAATCATCAAAACAACCTTCCTGACAAATTGCCAGATTATTTGGACTGAAAATGTTACCTCTAGAGTGTTAACAAGGTTTTTCAATATTTGGGCTCTGTGACCTAGTTTTTGACCCTAGATGACCCATATTCGAACTTGAGCTAGAAATCATTAATACAACCTTTCTAACATATTTCCAGGTTAGTTGGACTGAAAAAGTAGCCTCTAGAGTGTTAAAAAGGTTTTTCGATATTTGGGCTCTGTGACCTAGTTTTTCAACCCAGATAACCCATGTTCGAACTCGTCCAAGAAATTACTGGGACAAACATCCTGACAAAGTTTCAAGACAATTGAGGCAAAATTGTGACCGCTACAGCTTTAACGACCTAAGTGTGGACGGCGACGGACATTGAGCGATCCTAATAGCTCACCATGAGCCTAAGGCTCAGGTGAGTTAAAAAGAAAATGGTTAAACATCTTGAAATTCTTGCTGTAACTGTGAACATATCTAAACTAAGTTACTGACTCATTTTTTGATACAGAAAATCATCAAACTATAAAGTTTAGTGCACTTTTATCAGTAAAAAATTTACCCTGTTAGTCACGGGGTAGATACTTTATCCATGTTGACAAAACTTGATAACTAGTCTCTGAGGCTCAGTGGTGTAGATCGTCGCTCTATATTTTACCAACTGAAAGGTCATGGGTTCTAATCCTGGTTAAGTCAAAACTTTTTTTTTCAGTTTTCATGGTTTATAGAAGCATAATATTATGTTTTTTTCCGTAGTATATTAACTTCTCTTAAATTTTAAAGAATAAAAATTTCAGCTAAGTTCTGCGAGTCAGTCGCTTTAAAGTCCATGAATCTCTTTTTCACTGAATTAATACTGTAACTAGTCTGTTTTTGAAACAAAAACTTATGCCCCCCACCCCCACCCCTCCAAATGAACATGTATTAGATTCTTCCCATACATGAACTTTGACAAACATTTAGAGCACTATCTAAAGAATGGCATCTTGGTGCTGTTACTTTTAAACAAGACCTGTCCACTAACAGTGCACCCAACTTTTCTTAGAGCTTGACAGTTTATTATAAGCTAAGTCAAACAAGAGGGGCCTAGTGATCAGGGAACCAGGAAAATCTAAGTTGAAAAGGGGGCATAACTGTGATAAGATTCATTTCAGGGTTATCTACCCTTTAGAAATGCATTCCAATTTTAATAGTGAACAAGTATTTCAAGTTTGGAGAGAATATAATTGACAGTTTTTGAGAAATGAACCTTCACAAAAAGGTTAACCAATGCTAACACCAGGGTAATGACAACAGCTTCACTTTTTTCCTTTGAAAAGTGGAGCTAAAAAAAACCCCCATTTTTTTACGTCTGTCCTCTAAGTGTGACCTTGATGGTACAGACCTGGTTCTTGCGCATGACAAATTGTTTCTTGGTTGTTAACTTTCTACCAAATAATTTCAAAATCATTCAAGGAATGACACAGTTATGGAGCAGATACGAAAAAAGACCTGTCTGAGGTTTGACCTTGGAGGTAATGAATCTTGTGGATGACACATTGTCCCATGGAGGTTAACATTTCTGCCAATTATTTTAAAATCCATCCATGGATGACAAAGTTATGGAGTGGACTGGATTTGTGACAACCAGACAGAAAGCATATCAAAATGTCTCCCCATACCACTATGCGGGGATACATAATTAACGTCAACAAAGGTCCCTCTTACATAATGAACAGAAAAAACATGTCGTTGAAAAGCAAGAGACAGATTCTTTAAGATTAATGTCACTTTTACCTGGTTTTTTTTCTGCTAAATTTGATTCTACATCCTGTTTTCAGGCAGTATGAGCGGTTTCTTGAATGACCTATATCTTTACATCTAAAAAGCATCATTCTGTATCACACATGCCTGATATTTGCAATACTGCTGCATTGTTCGGGAGATTAAACACTTAACATTTAGATGTGAAGAAAATTCAGTGACAAACATATGTTAATTCCGTATCTAGTGCATGATGAAACTTGAATTGTCATGCCTACATGGTAGAGAATTTAACTGTTTATCACATATGGGCATTCATATTGGAAAGTGTAATAGAGGCGTTTACGAGACAGAAGTGATCACAAGTGCTCACCTTGTCAAAGGCAAGCTATATCAGTAAAGGAGGTTGTTGTATCCATACCGACTTCTAGAAAAATGTAAGCTATACAGGATGTATCATAATGATCAATACCTCTTAAAATTACTTTGTTGGGAAATAGGTACATGACTTTCACCTTGATCATCACAAGGCTTAGGCACATATTAATGCTACAATGAACATTAGACCATTATTTAAATACCTTTGATTGCATACAAATTTTACAGAAAGGAAAAGAAAGCCTAACATACAGACAGGTTGACAAATCTGTTCCTCCCCTATATTTTTTTTACTGTGGGTGATCAGTATGTATGTAGTACTGTGAGTAAATGTCTAAGTTATATTCAGCAAATGCTTTTTACAACAGATTTTCCAACTAAAAATTTGTACGGTCACTCCTATGTAACTCTTTCAGGCTTCAAGAACAAGACAAGAGATGGAATACAGGACAAAGGTTAACTGGCACTTGGAATGCAAAACTTTTTACTTTTTGAATTCAATGCATTATATTTTATGCTTGCACTCTAGTATGAAGTAAGTTTTCTGTTTACCGATTTCAGAGAAGATCTAGGATGTCAATTTTTCATAGACTGATAAAAATTCTCTTCATTTTTTAAAGCCGATGTTGATAACAAATTTTTTTCTCGTGACATACAGCTTTACAAAATATCATGTTTAAGATTAACAAAATTGGTTTTTTTCAGTTCTTACAAGGTTAACAAGTGGTCACTTTTTACTGTGAGAAGTTAGAGAAATGCAAAAATTTAAGAGAAAAAATTTTGTTGGGTGACCATTTCCCAATCATTGCAAAACTAGCATGCATATTATCTTTAAGGCAAATATTCTTTCACCACAAAGTAGAGCTCAAATGAAATTGTCTCCTGTCCTTGTTTCTTATAAGCTAAATGCATTAAGGGTTACCTTTCTTTTCGAATGCACCTGGATTACTGTCTTAAAATTCATTCAAATATAACTTTTGGTAATCTTAGGGTTACATCAAACAATCAATCATCTCTCTAGGATTTGAACAGTATGTAAAAACATTTGACATTGCAACATGTCAATGAAAAAAGTATTTTTTTACACAGGTAACACAAAACTGAGAAAAATCAGCATTTACACATGTACATGTCAGAAATAGACCCAAAGGGATTATACAATTATAAAAATATCAAAATTAAGTCTTGTTTTACAACATACAAATCTTTTTGAAAATTCAGATACAAACTAAAATCTTAATTAAAGGTGAGCGCTTTTATGGCTCCAGTCAGTGCTGTATGTCCTACAGTTTGTTGAATGGTTTTTCATTTTCCAATCGGCATGCAACACAACACTACACTTATGGCTTCTACAGTTCAAACAATGTTCCTGTAATTCATACTGAAGCGACGTCTCTATTCACTGATGTACATTCCCTCTGACAGAATTATATCCACATTTCACCAAATGTTTCTGGCTATTCCTTTCACTGAGCTGTTTGTTAAGTTACACTCAAGTCTTTCTGGTGAACACTGTTTTAAATCATGACGATTCAAGTCCAACTGAAAATAAACTTCATTCAACGACAAAATCAAGTGCTTTAACGAAGACACAGTCTGCACAGCAATTTTCAAAAAGATTTGTTGGATATTTTTTTCTTGCAATATTTTGGCTCAATAAACAATGTCTGCATATTACGATGATCTAGAAAATTATACTGCCCTAACAATCTAGTCAATAAACAATCTTGGAAGGGAAATAACTGATCATAAAATCACCTAACAGCAGAGCAAAGTTTATTTATCCAGTCTGCAATGAAATCAAACTGAAAATTCAACCAAAAAAAAATTTTAAGTTATCAAAAATTCAAAAATTTTACTCAGTCTTTTTTCTCATCAGTTACTGGAATATGAAGACAAAGAATAACATAATGAAATATTTAAATCAAAGTTTACTGCTTGAAAAATAGAATTAGATACAAACTGACCACACCTGTTCAAAAACTGATGTAAATGTCTGAACAAGATTCCTGGAAAACAGTGATCTGTAACTGGATTTTTCTAAATTCTTCATGATCGAGTCCATTAAATATAAGGCTGGCAATTTTTTCTGTCGCACACACTGTGAATATAAAACAGAGTTAACAAACATGCATAAATAACAGAAATCCTGGATTCCACCAATGGCCTCTATACATGTCTGTTGAACTGCCCGTGGTGCAAGTCTTCTATAGCCATCTTCTAACAACAGGTTTACAAACACATCACTCCATCTTCTGATTGTGGCATCTCAGCTGAAATAAAGGCATGTGATGGAAATATGCTAAATGTAAGAGATTACCTGCATCTGAGAGTCCAAACCTACCTTGTATAATCTAACAGTCTTAAAGAAAATTTAAGAACAATACATTACTTCTTCAAGACATGTCAGAAAAATGATCCTAATGATCAGTCTTTCAAATTTGCTGTTAAAGAACCTACCTTCAACTGATGTACATCAAGGACAACACATACGTTGCTTTGATCTAGTCATACATTACCTGTAATTTGCTGACATATTCCTCAGAAACATGATTGTCTGAACATAGACTTACCTTGGTACTTACCAATTTCTGGAAATTGACAGCATCACAGGTGAAAAACAGGTCATGTAAAAATGTTTCAAATACACCCACTACCACAAAATGTTTAAGGTTTGTTTATAACCTTAGTTACTAAAATTCACTTATTAATGTTCATAAAAAAACAGAAGTGTTGTGCCTATAAATAAAACTTGCAGGTAATGTCCACAACTATCACTATTTTTTGTTGTTGCTGTTTAACTTTGACCTTGAACTTTACACTGTGTTAACACTATCTAAAAGACTTCAGTACTGTGTGTTTTTAAGGCTTGCCTACAGGTAATTGTCCTCCTTCGCCAACTTTGTGCCTCCTTACATTGTATGACTTTATAAAACTGTTTATCAATTTTATGCTACTGTTTACCTGTAGAAAAGCTGTGTTAGATAACTGGTTACTATAACTACTTTATATTAGGGATGGCAACGAGTAACCGGTTAACCGAGTACTCGATCGAACGTACGAATATCGGTTAACAAATTGATATTCGATTACTTGGAACAAATATATAATTTCTATTTGTTTGCGATTTAGAAAGATTGGTGTATCCAATTAGTTCAGAAATGCAATCAAAACATCCTTGCATAGGTGCGAAAATGATATCGTAAATTTAACAATCAACAGTTTGACACGCGCATGGGATTGAATACCTTTGTCGCTTATGCCATTCGGCCTCTTATGATATCTAATTACCTTTAATTGTATAACAGTTTGTAGTCGAAACTTGTCTTAAGGTAACTGTTTTGAAAAACAGCAAAGGGCCGGATGGCTGTTATGAATGTTAGATTAAGGTAGTTATTAGACCCGATTAAACGTTTGTTTTTCTTTACTCAATAAAGGAGAGTAACTCTCTTTTCTTCTTTACGCATATAAATCCAGAAATATCATTAACTTTTTATATCTTCATAAAGTTTTGCTTAGAATAAGATATTAAAATTTCCAGAGTCAAAATGCCGCCTGCAAAAGCTAATGCTTGGAAATATTTTAAACGCTGTGCTGGTAGCAAGACTGTTAAATGTACATTATGTAGCTGTGAAATGACGTATACTGGTGGAACTACAAACATGTTAAATCATTTATGTTTAAAGCATCCTTCTGAAAACAAAAACTCTGACACACAGAAACAAATAGAAAACCAAAGTAGCATGCACACAGTGTTGATAGTGTGCGATAAAACTTTGAAGATCATTGAAAATCATCTGAGTAACCGAGTACTCGATCGGAAAAATGACCGAGTGCTCGAGTATTGATTTTGGTATTCGTTGCCATCCCTACTTTATATGAATCCATCTAAAGTTTGAATCTTTATATAAGTATTTAGCAAATGCAATTTGGTTTTGAATTTGTATCAGATATTAAGATTACAAATATTTCTGTAAGCCAAGATTTTCATAGATATTATCTATTCACAATGTTCTTTCCACATTTTCAAAGAGTAAGAATGAAAAATGTATTTTTCTTTATCCCTTGTCAACTAAAAATGTAACTTTTTTTGGAGAACAGTTTTCTCTTCATAAAACTAAACTATCTTCATTGATGTTTATGTTAATACCTAATCATTCAAATGTTAGTTTGTAAAATCATTAAATTTTATTTAAGCCTGGTAAGTTTTTACCTGGAGAACTTTTTATATCTCTTGTTGTATTCTATACTCGTTTTTCTTGTTTAGAAATGTGTATGGGTTGCTTAACTGTTTGCAGAAGAATTTCAACAGATGTTCACTTTTGGAATTGTATTAGATTTACTATACTACAGTTAAATCATTCTTGATTTCTAATTGTTCTTCTCACGGTAGTACTGTTATTTCAAATTATTCTGTCATTCTATATGGTATGTTGCTACGTTTCTTGCTATTACAATAAAAATTTTGACTGAGGAAGCCACGATGACTCTCATTTTGAAGAGTGCTTTGTAAAATATGGCTGCAACTGTGTATTTTCAGGGTTACTGACACAACTGAACATTCTGTTCTGATAAACAGTATCCTGTATTCTTTGATGATGCATACATATAAGACGATCTGCCAAATGAATTAGTTTCTCACAGTGCTAAACAACATATGCACCGGCAGTCTTTCTTTGTTCATTTCTGTCCTTTAAAATTTCAACATCTTCTCTAACAAGACAAGGGCTGTGGACTGGGGCAATCTTTTTCTTTACTCTGTAGAGTCTGTCTGTTTGAAAATAGTTCATATCGATTGATATAGTTTTCTTGTCAGGTAAATTAAATGACAAAATGTAGCAGCGAAGTCATTTCTCAGACAGTACTCTTCTGATGAATTGTCATTCATATCAACTTTGACAGTACAACTGTTACAGTCACAGTCAATTTTCAGCAATCATTTCAGAGTGTTAGTGACTCAATTTCAGAAAACAAACTTTCAGGTTCCCTTTCTATTTGTTAATTATGTATTGGCCAATTCAGAACCAACAAATTATAATCTGACGACTTAAATACCATTCTCTTGTTTTATCTTATAGTCTGAATAAGATGACAAGTAAAGAAAAACTTCTGTTTATATATTTTACTGATTATAGCTATGATACAAATTCATCAGGAGAACAAAGCTTCCTAAAAATTTCAACATCATAATGAATGGTGATTTAGCAATCAAATTACAATTTGCCATTTTATAAGTGTTGGTAGTTACTATTTCACATTCTGGACAAGGCTTGGGGGATTACAGAGTTAGAAAGGACTGTGATTAAAGCTTCAGCCAAGATTGCATGTAACCCTTTCCGCTGAAAGAGGTTTTTACTGTATCCCTGAACACCTTGATACTTCTTCCTTACATTTCTGAAAGGAATGACTAACCACTGTGATCTGTGGCGCACAGATTGCATACACTGTACTCTAAAAAAAGACCGCAATTGGTAATTTATTATTGTATTATAAAAACACACAGTGTATTCTACTAACCAGTAGTATTTCTTGTGGCATGTGCAGTAATGCATTTCCCGTAAGGGGACTTCAATTTCTATTTAACACAGAGATGTACAAATGAATAAAAACAGTTCATCAGTATCAATTTTAATTAATTGCTTTATTACAATATTAACAAGAAACTAAATAAAGATTATTAACACATTAATGAAACTGAAATACTTCAGGCATAGTTAAGAAATTCCCCTAAAGAACCTTATGCACTGTAATTTAGTCACGTGACATCAACTGCCTCGTGACCAAGGTGAAAAAAAAGAACTCGTTAATAGACATGAAACACAGACATATTTTCCAACATTAGAGCTTTCAAAATTAAAATAAAACCTTATGGATGTGATCTTCGATAACTTTAACAATCTCCGGTGCGTGTTGTTCGTGGTCTTCAGCCAGCATCGTCAACATATTGATCAACGGTTTGCTGTTAAAATTCAGATCCGCCAAGGACGTCTTATACTCGTCTACAACCTCTTCAGATAACGCCATTTTGACAGTTTTTCAAATATTATTTTAACTGTTTAAATAACAATTAGAAAAGTCATTTTCTAGAAGGAATATCCAACATAACTTGTATTTTTCGTTTCAATTTCCTGTTTTTCCGTTCCGTAATGGCGCTGATGACGTAGTTGTCATATCTTCTGGGCATTTCTATTGGATAGAATAAACCAACGAATGAAAGAACTTCTAGCATAATGATGTCATTGGTAGGTGAACAGCAAAGAGATGGATTGAATCGAAAAGGATCGTTATATTAATTAACCCGGACTCAACTTCCATATTTTAATGTTTTAATGATATTTAATCAATGCAATATTATATTCAATAACGTATATTTTTGATACCACTATAAGGGAAAAAAAAGCCATGTATCTATCCGTTATAATGTCAATGGAATAACTGTGCTAAAATTTAAAACTTAAAATTGGTACCACTATTTCATTCGCATCAAAAAAATAATGCTTTGATAAGAACCTTGAACTGACCAAAAATGAAAAAGAAGTTGGATGTCAATTACTGTTGTTGACAATGTACAAAGTCTTAGTTTTGTCAACATATATTTCAATTTGGAAACTAACGACTCGAACCTGTATATGTCTTTTAATGATGAGCATCATCATCGTCTCGCGTAATCGCATCACTCATGCTGAGTATTCTCGCGATGTGAATGTTAATGCAAATGTATAAATGGATACCAATACAGTCGATTTGCAAAGATTTTACTCTCAACTGGTAAATTTTGCAAAAATATTTGTATGCTTACATAAAACACATTCCTATGACTTCTTTATATACAGAATGAAGTAATTCTTTGTTTGACTATCTAAAATCGTCAGTGTAACTTATCATTAACTTGTCATACTATATTGAATGCTCTTAAGGTCGAATTTTTGTAACAAAACGTTTTCAGTTGACTTGTGCATTGATTGAAAAGTCTGTCAAGCCCTGTTAATATCAAAAGGCCACAACTGCTCTGCCAGGTAGAAATGAAAATCTTTAATCAGTAAATGATTATTTATGTGTCAGAGTAGTTTTAAGACACAGAAGGTCTTTGGAAAACATAAAAAATGGCCTTATGCAGTTGGATTTGGGTCAAATGTTATATGGTAGTAGCTTCCAAAGCCAAGTAAATTCAGTCTTATTTAGTTTAATGTAGAATTGTTTTTTTCTCTTTTTATCTATTTTTCTTTCAAAATGTAAACGTAAAGATGGATTGTCCTTTACCTTGACGTTTTAACTCTTAAATATCAAAATCTATCTGCTTGAAGGTTTATGTTATGTTATTCACAAAAACATTATATAAATATCAATGCATAAATATATTTTACAGTAAATTAGCCTACCTGGAAATGTTAACGACATGTTATTTGGGTATACTTAGTATGATAAAATTCCATCAACGTGAAATGATGAGCCTTAAAAACGAAAGAAATGTTTATGTTTTCTACGAATGTTTTTTAAGAAACGAAGCTTTTTTTCGAGCAGACAAAGAGAAGCTATTTAATTAATACATAGGTCGTATAATTTACATCTACATCTCTACGACCCAACAGTCATTTTCCGATGTCCGTTGTCAGAGAGACAGTTGTTAATAGAAATTAGAAATAATACAGTGTTAAAAGTAAAAGATAAAAGGACAGTATGCTACAGCTAAAATAGTGCAGAATGGAAAGGTTATATATTGACCACCGCCAGCCTCTCTTTTAGGATATTTAGGTTGGGGCTAGCTTTGACAGACGTGGTGAGGGAGTTCCAGAAAATTATGGTTATAGGGAAAATGGAGTTAGCAAAGTACTGAGGGCGGGACTCAAGTAGTTGGGATTTCCAGTAGGAATACTCAAGTAGTTAGGATTTCTAGTGGAGATCAAGTAGCTTTGGTCAACTGCGACACTCTGGGCTCTTACCTTAAAAATATTTAAGAAAGGAGCCGTTTAACCTTCGGTATTAGAGAGTTTTCCATTGAAGGTTGTTCAGCATATCAGTAACACCGCTTGTATAGTTGTTATAAATCATCACAAACCTAGCTGCTGTCTGCTCACCTTTGGACCTTTGGATACATTCTTGGTTATTGACGAGAGACTTCTGCCAAGGATGCTACACAGGTGAACAAAACTCTAACGGCTGGGGCGGGGGGGGGGGGGGGGGCTGGACATAGGTAATGTATGCGGCTTGTTTGACTCTATGTTGTCAGTCTTGACATTTCTTTGGATGAAACGAAGGGAAGTGGTTGCCGTAGAGGTTATGTATTTAACATGTCGTGACCAGTTCAAATCATTGCTGATTGTAATGCCTTAATTATTAGCCAATGAGGCGGACTTTCATTCTATGTTGTGTAACCTGTATCGATCTCTTTCTGCTTTCTCTGACTTCATATTTGTCGGGGTTAAACTACATTTGCCATACTCTTTCCCAGATTTCTAGCTTATTGAGGTTTTCTTGTAGGGACAGGCTATCATTGTTTGTCTCAATGGTGAGGTAGACGATGGCGCCATCTGCAAAAGATAGGTGGACAAATAGATTTATTTCGGTATCACAGTGCATACAATGGTTACAAGCATGTTGTATTAAATAAAATATTAAATAAAATGCAAACATGAATATTAAACATGTTATGCAACTCTGTACCAAGGATAACACAAAGACAGTGATCACTTATTTCCATTGTGGTCCTTGTTACTAATGGCATGACATAGAAAGACATGAATTTATAAAATATCACAGAATTAAACAATTGCAAACTTAAAAAAACTTTAAATGACTTGGTGGACACTAAAATAAATTATGCAAGTATAGAATCACTGCAGATTAACAATAAAGTGAGAAAAAGCACGTTTTAAGTATTTTGTAGGGCAATAAAGTCTGAATTATGCTAGCAAAAAATCATTACTAATTAACAATAAAAGAAGCACTATTTCTGACTAGTATTTATAAAAAGACTGTAAAGTCAAAGGACAAATGGAATACATTATAAAATATACACACAATACCGAGTCCATTGCTTCAAAAGACTTTAAAAAAATGACTTAAAAGTGCTTTTTGATGGTAACCTTAAAACTTTGGATTTGCGAAATTTTGGTAATGAAAGATGGTAACACATTCCATAGTTTACAGCCAACATAAGCAAATGATTTTAAATCTAAACTTTGATCTTAGAGACTGTAAAAGAACATTTTTTCACGGAACCTTATTTTGTAACTGTGGATATTCAACAAGCATAGTCGAAATGACATATTGAATAAGAGACATAACCAAAAGTTTCTTCGTGTGCTGTGTGAAGTATTCACGTTTCCTGTATACAAATTTTAACCTCAAGTTGGCATTTTTAATAACTGAGGAAGCCATTGAATCACAAAATACAAACATTCTAGTTTTGCATTTGACTAAATCTGGCATTTGAAAGACCCAGGTCTGGCAAGTCATTATTGTGTACGAATAATAACTTTCGAAATTAGCGTCTTTAAAATCAGAAGCTGTCAGTTTTTGTAAACCGGTTTATTGATAGGTTTCCAAATCAATTGAAAGAAGAAAAACTTTCTGAAACATTATTGAAGAGAGTCAATTCAATTTGATGTCTTTTCTTTTCGATCTTAATTTTTACTTTAGGTTCGTTTGACAAGCGTCTCGGAAAATTTGATCATAATTTTGTAAAATTTCTTAAATGTTACATTTAGTTAATACCGACCCTCTTCAGTATTTCTGTGTCATGCATCTGTCTATTGGCATTATATTCATTTATTTCAGTTAACTGTTTTCAGGGAAAAAATCTTATGCAATTTTAAAAAATCCTTTGTCCTCAAAATTATTCGTACTCTAAAGATAAAAAAGACCGATGTTGTGCAGCATGTGAAGTGTTCATTTACTTTCTGAAGATGATTTTATTACTAAATTTTATTGGCAGATTGGCAAAGTTTCTTCTTGTTCAAAGAAACAACATGTAAATATTCAGTTTTAAACTTGCAGAGAAGATTATCTTCAATCAGGGAAGATTATTTTCGTGTAGCCTTTTTCTGCAGTTGAAAATCAGTATGACTTGATACCGAAAAGGGACTCTTTCCAGGGAAAGGGCCTGCTTATATAATAATTGGATGTTTAAAGACACTTTAACATCATAATTAGGTGTGGAATGGTATTTTACAATAAATAATGATTCCCTTGATTTTGTTTTTTTAATTTATTAAAATACCATTTAGTAAAATACCAGTCTACATCTAATTATGATGTTAAAGTTTCTAAAAAATTTAATAATTAGATTGGCAGGCCCTTTCCGAACACATTAAGCCCTTTCCACGGAAAGGGGCCCTTTCCGTTATCAGGCCAAACCTGTTGAAAATCGACATTTAGTGATATTTGTCTTGCAGAATGGAAGACTATAAATACCTGTTCAAGATTGTGTTGGTAGGGGAGGCTGGTGTTGGAAAGACATGTTTAGTGAGGAGATTCACACAGGTGACGAAAAGAAAATGAAGAAGTTCTTTCAGAGGCCCTCTTTCTTTTAAATCATTATGATATGAGCAATCCTTTCCTGTGGTTATCTAGATCAATGTAAATTGAACTGACTTATTTCCAGCAAGTTTCAGAAGAGACATTTGAATGACTGAGTCTGTTCAAATGAGGGAAGCTAGGAAACATGGCTTTTTTACTCAGTAGTCAGAGTCAGTTGTTCCAGATCCAGATTATTCTTTGTATCTCTTCTTTGAAAGGGATAAACTAAAAGCCTTTAAGATTAAATAAGATAATTTCTATTTTCAGTCAACAAAGCAAATGACAATTAACATAAGGCTTTTTGAACTGAACTTTAAACATATAGTATATCTAATTTAGTAATAAATTGTAAAACAGCTGTAAAAAAGCATGCAATTATAAGTGTATTACTGATAAAAAAGCATTCAATGCTAAGACAGATGTGCAAGGTAAAACAGCATATAAAAGTGGGGAGTTACATGCATAGAAATATTCTAAAATTCTATAATTTTTTTTATCCCTGGTTTGGGTATAAGCTTTTGATAAATTTAAAATGACTCTGATAAAAAAAAAAGCTTTTAGATAGATTGCTACCTGAAACAGGTATTGATAAGATTTCAGTATGTAGAGGAAAAGGACCTGTTACTGGTACAGATAAATAAAACATTAAAATTCTACTTTATAGCTTTATCATAATTATAGCATTGTGCAGATTTTTTTTCATATTTCAGGGACTTTTCCCACCAGGTCAAGCTGCAACAATTGGAGTAGATTTCATGATAAAAACAGTTGAAATAGAGGGCGAAAAGATTAAGGTTAGTTTACAGCTATAAAATATTCTACAGATAAAATCATGAATTCATGATTTTACTAGCTCGGGAATTGTTTTCTTCTCATCCTGACTTCCTGTCTTCACCTGTCCTAGGCTCCCTGTCTGCTCAATGGAAATGTGCACTCCAGATGCAGTTCATTACACTTGTGTAGGATTGTAATTTAATTCTAGAACCTTTATTAATATGGACTAACAATAGTATTGCACATATGTTTTGGTAAATCTTTTGAATTAAAAGACATTTTAGAACTAAAGTGTTCAGATTTGCAAAAAGTAAATTGTATTTTACCGTGGCTGCCTGCTGTGTTTCCAATTACACAAAGTAACCTTTTCTCAGTGTAGAAATAACACGAGTGAAATTAAGGAATTAGAATTCAGTATTGTACCATGGCTAACAGGAATTTGCATGATTTCAAGACATTGTATTTGAGATATACAGTGTGATAACTGCCATGTATATTTGGCCATGAGTTCCTGCTTACCTTTACACAAGGTTAACTCTCAGAGCACTGTTTAATTAAAAAGGAATGCTTAAGCCTTTGACACAGTCAAAATAAGGTAGTAATGGTTAATCTTGAGAAATTTTATGAAGGTTGTGCCAGCCAAGGTTGTGCATGGTCATTTCCCATGGACTGCTGTGGTACAAAATATTTATAGCAACTTGTGTGCACTTGGTAAACTTGGGCCTACAGCCCACTTGAAGCAGTATAAATCATACACACTCAAAAAATCTTGCTATAAATGTGCCATAGACCTCTGTTTCAGCTTTGTTCAAGGACATAAAATCGAACAGTCATTTATAAATTCTCAGTGTCAGTTAGAATGAAATGTATAAATGTAAAAAAAGTTACTTTTAATGTCAGGCTAAACATTTTATTAGACTACTTTCAAGCTTAACATAGATTTTAAAGCTGTTTATTGTTATTTTTAATTTGACCTGAAGCAAAATTCTTTTACAGAGAGCTAATCTCTTTAAGGCACCTAATCCAGATCAACTGATATTCATCACATTTGTTTGAATGTTTAAAAGGACATACCCTACAATTAACCAGTGATTTACTGCTTATCTATTTTATCGGCTTATTTCCTATAAAATGAAAAAATAGTGGCTAATCTAAAGAAGAACATATGTTCTATTTTTTATATGCCCGAAGGTCCTCCGTGTCCGTCTTTTCGTTAGCAATTTGGTTTCTGAAAAATAACTTGAGAACTGTTTGGCCTACAGTCTTTTAACTTCATATGATGATTGCCCACCTTGAGTGCATGACCCCTATTGATTTTGGTTCAGTAGCTCAAAGGTCATGGTCACAGTGACCTAAATTTTTAAAGTCATTGTTCCTGTGTCCATTAGAAGTTTGGTTTCCAGAGGATAACTTCAGTACTCTTTGGCCTACAGTCTTCAAACTTCATATGATTATTGCCCACATTGAGTGGATGACCCCTATTGATTTTGGAATCAAAAGTTCAGAGGTCAAGATCACAGTGACCTAAGCACTGAAAACTATTTCCGCTGTAAAACTTTTTAACCATTTGTCATACAGACTTCAAACTTCATATGATGCCAGATGATTCATTACATTGAGAAAATGACCCCCATACATCTTAGGATCAGTAGGTCAGATGTCAAGGTCACAATGACCTAAACATTGAAAAGCATTTCTGCTGTATAACTTGGCAACTACTTCCCATACAGACTTCAAACTTCTTAGGATGATTGCCATCATTGATTATATGACCCCTTTACTGTTGGGGTACTTAAAAGGTCAAGGTGACAATAAACTAAACAATATTTCTGCACTATTACTTGATATTTAAACCATGCATGAACATCATAACTTCTGAAAGACTGACATTTATACAAATTATAAAACCTCAAATTCAGATATGATAAAGATCTATAAAATCCTAAAATAAAAATTATAAAATGTTAAAAATTGAAATATTATAAATCAAAAACAAAAAATTCAAAATTTAAAGTAAATCATTTAATTCCAAAGCCTAAGGTTTCCTCCCTTATATCACAAATGCATTAGAAAAAACACCCTTCGAGCATATAATGCATCGCCCAGCAGTGCTCTTGTTTTTCCTGTAAGTATTTAGACACTTAGAAAGTGTTCATTTGAAATAAATGGCTATCAACCAAAAATGGTACAACAACACTGTGTAAAGACTTATATTAATGCCAAAGTTTACCTGTTGTTTTTGGCTGAAATCTTGAAATCGGGTAATAATTCATTCAGTATCATTAACACTACAAGATTTTAAAGAAAATGGAATACTTTATATTTTAGGATATGTCTCTTTAATCTAACAATAAGCGATATAAAAGTTCTTAATTTTCATATTTTGTTACAGCTACAGATATGGGACACAGCTGGGCAGGAGAAGTTTCGGTCTATTACTCAGAGCTACTATAGAGCAGCACATGGCCTCATTCTGGTATATGATGTGTGCTCACAAAACACTTTCGATGCTTTACCACAATGGCTGACAGATATAGAGTCTTTTGCTAATGAAAAAGTCCTGTCCTATCTAGTTGGTGAGTTCACTTGGTTGATTTCTTATGTATGAAAATACTGTATTTAGATGTACTAAAATATAAAGAGTTTTAATAATCATAAAAGGTATAAATAAATCAAGGTTTCATAATTGTCTGTATGAAAAACTTAAAAAAGAATATGCAAGTCCTCCTTCACAAATGTTGAGCTTAATTTAGCTCCAAATTCCACTTACATTTTGCCGTACTCGTATGTTATTTTTATATAGGTAACAAGATAGACAGAGGAGATGCCAGAGAGATTCCCACACATATAGGTCAACAGTTTGCAGATCGCTATGAAATGAAGTTTATAGAAACTTCTGCCAAAGAGGCTGACAACGTTGACAAACTGTTTCTAGACATTGCCATGAGACTTACAGAAGATGCTAGGCAGAGAGGTCGACTTGCCCCTGACAATTCCTCGATGAACATTTCCACCAATACAAAAACAATCAGTTCATGTTCACAGTGTTTCAAGTTCTGATTGTGAATGTGATATGTTAGATCTGAGATTAACGAAGAATCTTATGAAAGGTTGCTTTTTTTATGCCAAAGTTTTTGAGGTTTTACTATCTTTTAAAACCAGTGAGATTATTTTAAGATTTCTTTTTAATTATTAATTTGATATTGTATTTCAGAGGGTTATGAAAATTTTCTCAACACCTGTCACACAAAAGTAAAGATACAGCTTTTAAATGCGACACCCTATGACATAACATAACTTTTTGTGCAGTGGAAAAAAAGGCAAAACTGCAAACATTTTTAAAAGTACTAGAATTTATATAGGAAAGTGCTTATTATCAGGTACAGCTTATCTTGAACCTTTAAACTTAACCCTGCTGGCGGCGATAGACTCTGTCTTTCCAGTCAGTGCAGAGCAAGATCAGCCTGCACATCTATTTGATCATTGTCTGCACTATTTGCCATTCATTCAGTAAATTTTCGATAAGAACCCTCATAAACAATTAATGGATCTGTCCAAATTGAAAGATGGACAAGTCCATTTTATTTATTTAGAATGGTAAGGGTCAGTAATAATTGAAGGTATTTAAGTAATGGTGACAGAAGCATTTGGGCATCAGCATGACAGAGATAAGCTATAAGACTGTAAAGATACATGATTTAATGCAAGAAAAATATCCCATTCGTACTTTTTACAAGTAAATGTTATAGATTAGTTTTTTTTTATTTTTTACTTATTTTGATTATTTTCAAGTGTGGTTAGACATGGTTTGTAGCTTTATTTGCTGGACATATACCACAATTGTTAAAATTATTTTATTTCATAGTTAATGTTGCTCAGCTGGTTTTCCAGCAGCACCTGTTTTACAGTTTATTTTTATTTCTGTTCTAGTCAATAGTCTTTGATGTTTTATTTTCACTCTAGTCAGTTTTTTATCTACGTATTCATTGTTATTTATAATCATTTAAATATCAGCCTCTTGAACCTTGCCCTCGGTCTGAGTATTTCAGCCTCTTGAACCTTGCCCTCGGTCTGAGTATTTCAGCCTTTTGAACCTTGCCCTCTGTCTGAGTATTTCAGCCTCATGAACCTTGCCCTCGGTCTGAGTATTTCAGCTTCTCGAACCTTGCCCTCGGTATGAGTATTTCAGCCTCTTGAACCTTGCCCTCGGTCTGAGTATTTCAGCCTTTTAAACCTTGCCCTCAGTCTGAGTATTTCAGCCTCTTGAACCTTGCCCTCGGTTTGAGTAATATGGTTTATCTACCTTTATTTATGACAATTTGTTAAAATATTCTAACCATGTCTTATTGTGGAAAACTGTTTTTGTTATCTGTGTACTTTGTAAATTCTGAAACAAAGCATGTTGTAAGTATACCAAAACCATTTTGTCAGCACTTTTGGTCATAAATCAGGCCCAATATACTTATCCTCCTCTTCAAAACTGCAGACATTTAAAAATAACAATTGGATGGAACTTTTGAGACAGAATAGAGAATGTATTTCTTTTACGAGGAATTGTAACATAAGTACTGTTTATGATTTTATCTCCCTACCGTTTTTAGATATTTTCCTGAAACTGAGCTATGGGGAATAGGAATTTACTATCATAAATTCTACTTTCATTCCATCACAGAAATATGACCTCCACTCTGTCAGGAAAACGTTGTCCACTTTTTTTTCGAAAGTTAGTATATTTTAAGTTTGTTGGACATTAAAGTGATGTATAAGTAATGGCTACCAAACTAGAAAGGGGTTGTTCCAGACAACCCTACCTCCAGTACTAACGACCAAAGATTACTTGAAGGTAAACCTATAAGTCAAACCCAAAATGGAAAAAAAAGAATTAAAGACTGTCTTACAGCATGGTTAACTCATATTAGCAGAAAAACATTTGCTGATATGTTTCCAGTGCTTGTTCAGAAAGCTTTACGGTAAGTTAATTGGGAGAGTAGAGCCCTTTGGATTTATTTATCAGTATTTGTTTTAATCTTGCCACTCCTTAATAATTGTGAATCTATTTAAAAAGAATATCATATCTGTTTCTTACTTGTCATGACATGTGTTTTGGATATACTTGTACATTGTTATTTCTTGCCGTGTTGTACAATATTAAATCATATTTCAAGTTAAACTGGATTTTTTTTAAAGATGTTGTGTATGTGTGAGCTACACATGTTTTTATTCTTATTTTCATCTTCAGCAAGGTTGTATGTTTAAGTTTGCTGTTGCAGCCATTTCTGCGTCATTTTAAGACTACTCTTGCGTTTGGGAAATTCAGCTTATGGGTTTGGTTCATGTTTTGAACTTTATGTATACTTACCATTATATGTGCCAAAGTACTTTTATTTAAATCTATCAAAGAACGTTCTGTTAATACCTTTCTTTTTATGTTTATTCATTTTGTGTCACAAGTTTAGCATAATTAAAGAAAAAATATAGCATTGTTTTGAATTCTAAAATTTTGATTTCTTTGTGTTCTACTTTTGTGTCTTTTTTCTTTGAATTGGTAAAAAATTACATATGTGCAATGTACCTTAAACCGCCTGTTTTTGTGCCAAATAGATGTAGCATAATTTGTTGCCAGAATTTTACAGTATTTTCTTGTTTTTACTTTGTTGATTCAGAAGGTGTATTTACAGTAGTCTCATATTTGATAAGTTCATGTGCTTGTTAATGTTTTGTGGACTATTTGTTGATGACAGATAAAAGACTTGATAAACATAAGAAACATTTTAATACTTGTAATAACATTTTCCAGGTTTGTATGTCATTTTATATGGAGTTTTTTTTTTCAAAGAAATGACTTGTAGATTTACTACTCTGATAGAGTTTTCTTGTGTGCATGTTAATTATAATGCGAACTATTTTTAAGTAGCAGACAATCGTGAAGTCCTGCATATGCTTTTGAAATCAAGTTGAATAATACTTAAAAAGTTAAAAATACTTCATAAAAACTTGATATATAGATTGTATGAAGTTCACAGACTGTGTATAATTCAACAACCACAATTATCTCCCTTTTTAATGCTGTCTGTATTCTGTTTTATGATAATTCATTACAACTTGTCATGTTCAGAATTCCTTTGTTTGTTTCAAACAGGCATGTCTTCCAATTAGTAATGTGAATGACATTTATTTTCCATACAGTATGTTACTAAAACTTGTAATATATTCAACCCTGTTGGTGTGTATACTGTACTTGATGTATTACCAAAAAGTCTGCATATTTTGTTTCTTCAAAAAGTGATTTATTTGTGTATAAGTTTACATATACATTTATACCTCACAAAAATTCAGTATGATATTAAATTTCTCTTACAACAAAACTGATATGCTGTAAGTAATTGTTGCGCAGAGTCCTTTAACCCTGAACATGCTGAAATTTTGTAATGGATTTGCCCAGCTTTGAATTTGGAACCGTCCATTCAAAGTTAAAGGGATTTCAAAATCAAAATACAAAAATGGAGCTAACAACAGTATAGAGCCTGGTCAGACTGCACGGATGTGCAGGCTGGCCTGGCTCTATATTGGTGGCAAAGGCTAATCACTTTCGGTTCCAGCAGGTTAAGGGTTAATTTTTGAACATAGTTTTGTCAGGTGTGTAAAGATGGGCATAGTTTTAGAGATTTTTCCCAGGTTGCTCATGTTAAAGACTTCCATGCAAATCCTGCTTCCAGAATATTTATGTACATTTATATTTCATAAAATAGCTATTGAGAGATTGTATTTAAGTTGTGTTTGTTGATGTACAGGAAAGTTTGACAAATAAGACCAAAAAGTCAAAGGTCAAAAAGTGGTCTTAATAATAAGTCGATTTTAATTGTGGACCTTTTTATGCCTCCGGAGGGATCATATTATTTTTGGTCTGTCTGTTTGTTTGTCCCAAAACTTTAACATTGACCATAACAGGGTAGTCCTTCCACCTACAGTCTCCAAAGTTCATAGGTGCATGCACCTTGATGAGCTCTACCCGCCAGACCCACTTTGAGGTCACGGGGCATTGCGTTCATTCGAACGTAGCACTTGTTTGCTAAAAAGTTTAGACACAGTTTTTCCCAAATTGCTGATATTTGTTTTGTTTTGGAATAATTAAAATGGTCTCATTAACAGAATTTTACTGTATTTACCTTAAAGATGTTTCACTTCTTTTAGTTTTGTGAATATATAGCAACCTTTAATATGCTGTCAAGCAAGACAAGTTTTGTCGTTTATTGGTTTATATAAAGACTTATAGACTCAGGCACTGTAATATTTTTGTAGTTTATGACATTCTGTCTAGTTTAACCTCTAAGTGAAAGGTCAGGAATATATCATTTTAATGATATTAGCTCTATATTATGTTAATACTTTAATCTTCAAATCAGATGATGTTGCAGTAGATGGTGTTAGAATTTTCTAGGTTAGTTTGTCATTGGTCAGGATCACTGTAAATGTTCTGTTGCTTACAAGCCAGTTTTTAACTGTTTTTTTTTTGGACATAAAATACTCAAACTTTCAGACATAGGCTGTTAAATTACTCTTACAGTGGTCAATATATTGAAGGTAAAGGTCACAGAAACTTGATCAAACTTTACAGGTGCTTTTCTTGACTATGTGTTCTTAGTACATGTTTAGTTCTTTTGAGATGATCAAAATTCAAGATTATACCGACATCTTTGATTTAGCCCAGACCTACTTGCCATTGATATAAGTTTTATGTCAAGACAATCAAAAAGTTATAGCAGTACATATTTAATGGCATGTATGTTAACTCTTTTACGTTTATGGTTTGGGCGAACAGTGTAGATCCATTTGTGCCGTCTGATCTGGATCTACACGGGTCAAACATGCGTAAAAATGCGTATATATGGAGTAAAGAGTTAAATGACTGCTTAAATATTCAGAAGATATGCAGCTTATTCCTTATTACTAGTAATGGTGTTCAGTTGAGATTTTGATTATTATTTCCCATTGTTTATACGTAGATAGATGCTGTTTCAAGTTTATTGTTCACATAATTATATAGCTTTACAAAGTCACATTTTTCTTATTGATGCTTTGCAGGTAAAGTGACAATTCTGTGCAATAAGACATGCATAATGTTGTATATAATAAAGTTTATATACATGAACCACTCTTTCCTTCTTCGTTAGTTTTAAGTGAACGCCTCCCCTTTTTTCAAAGGAGATTTTTTTTTGTTAGAAACACAGTTTTCATTGATACACATCATAAGATATACAGAAATTTCTGTATTTTATAGGAATGATTCCGCTGTGGCCGATTTAAATGTTCCTTATTGTAGTCCAGGTAATGAGTCATCGGAGCATGTCAGTATCAATACAACACAGTCTCAGGCAATAACCCATACAGACCCTCTGAAGTAAGTAAAAATATGTATAGGATTGTGATAAATCCCTCCAAGACCACGCCTTTAATTCTTTTTGCCTTGGAGAACAATTATTGTTACTCATTTCTGTAGTGAACTCATTGCTGTAGCATGTTTTGACGGACACTTACAAATAAACAGGATAACAATTTATCAGAATTGTTTAGACGTTTTATGATCCCAAATACATGTTAAGATCAAGAAGCCCTGCACTCACCCAAAAAAATCTTTTAAAATTTGATTTCAATTGAATTTCAGTTCTATTTCATTGGAATTGAAGGAGGGGAAATTGTTGAGAGATGAAGCATCGGACTCGCGATCCAGAGGTCGTTGGTTCGAATTCCACAAGAGGTGAGAGTCTCCGATGACTTTCCGCATTCTATGCTAGTATATGTACTGTTTAACCTCAGTCAGCAGTCATCGAGTTGGATTATTATAAGTTGTAACAACTTATTTCCTATATTTCCAAAGCATAAGAGGCGAGAGTCTCCGATTTCCATCCGCATAGCACACTTCGGGTAAGACTAATTTCAGACCTCAGTTCTGTCCGCGGATTTAAGACGATATGTCCACGAATCTAAGACTTTTTCTACGGACAGAGCTTCGAACGAAAAGCTGAATACATAAACAGATAAACCTAAGTATATTTGGTATAAAACGAAGAATTACATAGAAATGTACGTTGTTACCAATGCTGAAATCAATACCCCTTTTTTATGAAAGATTGATAGCGAATTATAATGCCTTGTTCTGTCTGTGGATCTAAGGTATTCTGTCCTCAGATCTAAGATTTTGGTACTGACAGAGCTTCGAATGAATAGATAAATGCAAGCCCAAGGTGTATTTTGTATATATAGAAATAAATTAAATATTTTAATTAAATATATTTTTCTATGAATGATAGCGAATTATAAGAAATGCGTATCTAAGATGTTCTGTCCGTGGATCTTAGTCTAGTGAGTGCACTGGTTTTACCTCAGGCAGCAGTCATCTAGCTGGATTAATGTAGGTTATAAGAACTTGTTTCCTATATGTTCCCAATCAGTGTAAAATAAATCACTACTAGTTGTGTAATACCGAGTGTTTTAAAAGTAGACGATCTTTTAGAAATTTAAAAGGCCATTCCTGTAGCGCTGCTACAAGTATTACAAATTGAGCTTCTTTCAAAATATTTTTGAGCTCAAAGACATGTCCACAATAGAAAAACAAAAAACAAAACTATGCGCTGTCTGTCTGTACATCCACACCATTTGGTTGTTTCTTATTTGCTGCAACCTTATTCCTGAATAGATTTCTTTGATCATTATCATTTCCCCTTTTCAGTATACTAACACTGTAACACGAAAACCTGTAATGACAAAATGTTATCATCCACACTAGTTTCGATATAAAGATGAAAAGGGGGCCTGTTTCACTAATCACTGTTTCCGTATTTCTCCATTCTTTTAAATTCTTTCATCTATTTTTCTCAGTTTACTTTTGAATCATTTAAACAGCTGAAATGCCAGCTAAAATCGTTTACAAATTTGAGTACTAGTAATATGTAAGATACAAGACCACATACTACTTCCATCGCACATGTCTTTATCAGACGGGTTGTACACTGTGGTTTCGTGTGTTACCTCAGTGACTCCCCGTACACGTTCGCTATTTCAGATAACGAAGTAGGAACAGGTAAGATTAATCGCATTTGAATATTAGTCTGATCAAAGTTCAGTTATGTTACTTAATGCAATCTAGTGCTTAAAGAAAATCATTTCTACAACATTATTCGGTCTGGTTTGTAGTCGCTTTCTATTTTTAAATCGAAACAGAAGTGACTGTAAAAATTCAAGATGGCGACAGCCAAAAAGTTGTAGATCCATGATCTTAAAAGGTATAGCATTCTTTAGCATTGAATAGTAACTGTAGCCTTAATTTTTCTTAAATCTTCTCTCATTTATAGGTTGTTTTGCCAACAATACACCTTAACGGCTGTTGAAGACACGATTTTACAGTCACAACTGAGTCTTCACCACAGTTAACGGTTTCAAGTAGATCTATTGTTAAGCCAGCGCGGAGTCCGCAACCAAAGTTCATATATATAGTCTAACCAAATCGCGTTACTGGTGATGGAGATAGAGGATTTTGCTGTTGTAGGCCTGGTTTCTATCGCACATGCCTGGCAACTTGGTGAGTTCATTTTTGTTTAACTATTGCATGCAACTGTCCTTTCACTATGTACATACATGTACTTAGGCCTAAGTGTGTGTCATTCGTTTCAAACATACCCATAAAAATAAAAACTTCGGCATTCTCTCGGTCTAGGTGTGTTTGATCTATAAATGCTGACGGTTACTGAAATTGTATTATGTAAATAAGAAAATACAACAGAAGAAATATTGAAATTGAAAACTTTCCATTTCATGCGACCGGGCACCTCGAGATGACGGTTTATAATTTGTAATATAAAGACGACAAATCTATAAAGATATAACCTCTTTGTTGTTACATCAGGTATGGCAGCGACAGAGGTGGTTAAACTGAGACAAAAGCACAAGATTTCTCCTCCGGCAACTAATGGGCCGCCCGACTTAATTCGAGCTCTCAGGGCACAGTAAGTAGGCTTTGATTTTATTGAAACGTTTACGTTTTATTCTGTGCCTTTCACAATTCATTGCATAACATTTGTTGATTGACACTGACAGGTGTCATTAATGTGGTTGTTTCGGAGAAGTCATTAAAATCATAATGAACCTCTTTCTATTTTCAGACAGAACGGTTTAGAGTTTGGTGTAATTTTTGAGATTGTCCTATGGACAGCTGGTATATTTGGGCACCCAGGTAATGTAGAAATGTAATGCCTTTCCATTGCTTGTTACTTCTGTGCAGCTTACCGCTCCTGCTCTTAGGTAGATTGATCGATCATCCGTCCTTCTTTCTTTTTTCTTTCTTTCTTATCAAAGGAATCAAATACTAGTCTGTTTCAAAGCAATTAAAATATATCCAGTTAATTTTCAAAGGCTGTAGTCTCAAAGCAAATATTATTACTGATCCATTTTCAGAAAGCTGTAAAACTACAAATGCAGGAATTGAAATTATTTAAATACATTTCTTACAATTCATTTCTCTTGGATGAATTTCGAAAAATAATTTAGTGAATAAGAAAGGTAGTTTAAGTCCTATTAATTTGCATGACAGTAAATATTATTATCAAACAGATAATGTTTTATTCAGATGTCTTTACTTATCAGTCAGATTGGCGAATTTATATTTCAGTGCTAGCGGCCGGTTTTGGTTGTTATTATTTGGTTGCTAGGCACTACTATGTCAAGGAATACATCAAAGATGCCGACAGGAGGTAAGAAATTTAAAAAAGTTTTAGTTATATAATTTCAACTCTAATGTTTCAGTTCAATGTTAGACAATTGTTACAAGCAGTTTGTTTTAAAAAAGGTGAAATAGTGTGAAACAAAACGTTATGTAGAACAAATTGCTGACTAGCATTAGTCTAAACGCGTGCATGTTTCATAACTGTGATACATTCAAAGTGTATTAACTATGAATATGTTTCAGAATAAAGCCATTTTATCACAGTATCCGTGCGGCCAAGGGCCTCTTTGCTCTCGCCCTGTTGGGGATCGGTAACATCTATTTAAAACATTATGCTGGTGTTGATGTTGTACCGATGCTAAAAGACAGATTCTACCCAGCGTAGTGACTTGGATGAAAGTGCATGTTTCATTGTGATGGTTTGACAGAAATATTGAATGATATGTGAAAACATAGCACTGCGGACAATACGTTTGAATATTGCATCATAATCATTTCTTGTTTGAACAGAACCTTTTGAAGTTGAAGTTTTAAAATGCTTTAAAATCTATGTCATACTTTCGGTTCTGTCATAAATATTTTTTTCTTTTTAAAGGGAAAATCATGGGATTTCGAAAACCAAATACTGTTACACGATAATAAAACTTTGAACCGATTTATCGTAAATACGAAACGAGTAAACTTAAGGAATCATATTATACATGAGTATATGTTTAGTGAAATCTGAGTATTGAAAGTACATTGCACATTTAATCTACTGTGTAAAGACCATTGTAGAAGAATTTCCATTACTTTTGTCTCAAAATGTTACTGTTTCACTAAAATCCCTAAATCTATTCAGTAAGAAGCATGTTTTGTGAGAAACGCTTCAACTGTTTATCTATTCTTCTTGCTTTTTTTAAACAGCGATTGATTTCTTACCTGTTTAATAGATTGAAAAGTTTTTCCTGTCTTCCTATCTATATGTTGCTCCTAAGTGCTTTGTGTCATCTAATCGAAGCTTAATAAAAGTGGTATACAATTAAAGAAACACAAAAAAACAAAAGAAAAAACTTTGCATGACAGATTTGTATCCTTTATTTTTGGTTTATTTACGCCCTACCACTCTCTTACCTACCTATGTGCACGAAATACAGTACATCATGTACGACGGATATCCACTGGAACGGTTAGATACGGTGGTTGAAGTTAAGCGTGAGTACGATTGCAGTATTCACAACAGTGTTGTACTAAATAGTAACCTTTACACAACGATGTGAATACACCTAATTCGTGTAAGGAAGTTTTGTGTAAGGAAAGTTCTTTTGAGGAAGGAAAGAGAAATATGGCTAGTATAAACACTGGGGATTTTATTCTGACAGGGGCGGTGTCATTTCTTCACGCAAGGCAGTTGGGTAAGTATACTATTATTCAATTTAGATCAGTTACTCACCTGGAGACGTCTTCGTTAATATGAAACTTACGTTCTTGAAGAAGGTTTGGTTTCACGGGTCCCCAGGCCATGTTGATTTGCACTTTACGTCTTTTTCTTAAAATCTATGTGCGATGTAAGCATTTTAATTTCGAAAAATATGATAGACCAATTAATGAAGAACATAGGCCTAAAGGTTGGCACAGGCGCATGAGCGGTGGACGCCTTCTCCACACCAGCTACACGAAACTTCTGATTTCAGAAGATTAAAATGGGATTAAAAATTAAAAATGATATTCATATGCCATAGAACACGCTTGTTTTTGGATTGAAATACACGTTACTGAATCTTATATGCGTGACGAATAGTTCCCAAGATTTATTCATGTAGAGGTCAGGAGATTGATATTTTTATCGTTATGTTTTTAAGATAACTATACTCGTTCAGTGTACTTTTATCTGAAATGTGTGTTATCATTCTATCGTTGCATATAAATTGTTGATGCATTCCGCTTCCCTCAATTTGGCTTACAGAAATAAGATGGCGATGCTCTAGTTTTATGCATTTTTACCTTTTAATGTTAGCTATTCATTCCCGTGTTAGAACATGCCAATTTCTTTAAAAAAAAACTTACGACTACATTCTTGTCATATATTTAAAGTAGAAAATATTTTTTTGATATTTACAGCAATGACGTCTGCCAAGATTGGTGACCTGCGGAGGAAATACAAGATTCAGCCTCCCTGTACAGATGGACCTGACGAGTTCATTAGAGCATTAAGAGCACAGTAAGCGTGATTTATTCTTGACTGACAACGACAGATCTTAAATTTACCCTGCTGGAGGCTACTGACTCTGGCTTCGCGACCTAGTCAGTAATTTTTCAATTAGCACCCCCATAAACAACTAATGGATCTGTCCTAATTGAAAGGTGGTACAGACCATTTTAGATATTTAGCATGGTAGGGATTAATATATTTACACGATCTTTCTCACCTGATTAGCGGTTCATCCCTTGGCAGAAACTTACATAACTCAAGAAGACCTTGATGGAAGTTTTATCAGCTTGTTAAGCTATTTTAAATTGAAAGCATTACATAGTGGACTTTGAAATGCTAACATATACAGTACAGTTTACATTTGAAATCTCAGGAAAAAGCTCTTGATTCGCTTTAAAATAACCTAGCATCGGTTTTCACCTCGCTAAGTCATAATGTTTTCACATAGAAAAAGTAATCAAAATAAGATTGGTGGTTTTCATATATAAAAACAACAACAACAGGAACAACAAAAACAACAACAAAGTAACCAATACTTTGATACTGTATTTTTATTTGTATAATCAAGACAGAACAGTCTGGAGTTTGGTGTAACGTTTGAAATCTTCTTGTGGTTAGCTGGAATATTTGGACATCAAGGTTAGTTTTATCTATTTAACAGAAAAAAATAAAGACCCCAGACAACAAATTAATGGAAGCGTTTGATTACCCCGTTATGACCTGTTTAGATTGGAATTCAAACATACAAATTAATTTACCATTTACTTACAGACACAGTGCCAGGATTTTCATAATATGAGTGTTGCCAATTTATTGAACACTATTTGTTGTTGCAACATTTGTTAACCTTTTCTTTCGCTTAAAAGGCTTCTAAATTGTCAAAGTATTGCAGTTTATTACCCTTCCAGATTTTTTTCTCCTTTTTGATTGGCTATTGATCCGTCGAAAGAAATTGATATTACCGAGCCAGACAGGTAATATACACATTAAAATTCCCCCTTTGGGTACCCCACGTTGTAAACAACATGCGCTGTGACGATGCGCGTACGGTTCGATGTTGTAAAGTGTAAATTCCGAAATAAAAACACCTTTTAATTGGCAAATAAAATATAGTTACCAAAATAGAGTAATGATAAATATTCTCAGTAGTATTTGAAACAAATATGACCTCGCCAAACCTTGATATTAATTCTTCAACAAACTACTCCTTTTCTCTTGTTTACATTCGTTAGGTACGAAAGCAAATACTTCATGTAGATCTTTATAGACGAACTATTGAAATAAAAATAAAAAAAGTTTAAGAAAATTATCTGTACTGAATGCGCGGAAATATTAACCCAAATTTATGGCTTTCATTAAAAATATAAATTTAATATTCAAACAAACATATCACTTCTGGGAAAATACCGCTTTTCGCCAGCACAAATTATGTTGTGACGTCATTTTGAGGTGAAGGGGTACCCTAAAGGGAATCGCATTTCGACGTTTCATTTGAAACAGCAATGATTAATTTTTAAATCGTCTTACTCGGCAGGGGAAGGGTAATAAAATTATTATTTGGGTTTATGAGTGATATATGTGGATATATTACCTGCCAAGATAAAATATCACCCTCGCCTAACGGCTCGGGTGATATAAAATCTTGGCAGGTAATATATCCACATATATCACTAAAAAAACCAAATAACATATAATATAATGTTTAAAATTGCCTATTCGCATCATATCTTATTTTCAGTTCCAGCGGCGGTCTTCGGTGTAGTTTATGTTTACTCTCGTGAAAAATATATCAACGGTTACATAGAGGCAGCTGAAAAGAGGTAACTTATCTCTGGTCAGACATTATCTCTGGCCAGACATTATCTCTGGTCAGACATTATCTATGGTCTGACATTATCTCTGGTCAGACATTACCTCTGGTCAGACATTATCTCTGGGCAGACATTACCTCTGGTCAGACATTATCTCTGGTCAGACATTATCTCTGGTCAGACATTACCGTATAAAGAGACCTGAGAGAAAATTCCAAAAGTTGTGCACTTAACATACCGATCTCAGTGTGAAAAATACAGTGTTTTATACCGCTTGACCATTAGGTCAGTATGTCACTTTTAAAGGATTGACTGTACGTATCAAATCACAGAAGTTTTTCAGTTAATTCTTTGTAACAGGCTGAAGTAATAGTAATTTATTTTCGAGAAATTTATATTATAATATTAAAATGTTTTTGCATCCATAAACCGAAATCGAATAAAAACAATATCAATGTTTATTTTTTAAGGGTTCCTCCTTTCTGGATGGGTGTCCGCGCTATAAAAGGTCTTATTGCAGTGTCCGCCTTAGGTCTGGTCAACACAGCTCTCATTCAGTACGCTGGGATCAACGTCCCTGATATGGTGAAACAGAAGCTTTTATAGGAAGACATCAATCATTGTGAATTCAGACAGCGTAGTGGCTGATCAAACATGTATTCTATGCATATGTATATATATTCCAAGTTTTTTAACGAATTTGTTAACATGTTGCCTCTTAGCTTTGATAGTATGTCAGTTTTGTAAAATGTTATTTCCTACCTAAGGATTTTTATATTCTTTTAATTGTTTTCACAGTAGAATTAACGTATCTTTTCTGTGTAGTAAGGAAACATGTATACACAAAAAATTGCAACTGTTGTGCAAGTGGTGAAAGCATATGCTGAAGATACGATTACTGTAGAACCAAAAGAATGATCCAGATTTATACATCTACAAAAACAGGTGCTAGGAACGTAGCTTAGACCCTTAATATGCACTTGAAATAAATCTCAACTGTCGAACTCTATAACTCTGTAGCTTATTCCAACAGAGTATAACTTTGTCTACACTCCTAGCACCTGTGTACACATTATACTACACAATACTAAATGGGTTATTTAGAATAATCGATCTAAACTATGTACATTGCGGTACTTTAAATCATTATTTTACCTATGTAATACACGTATTGAAAGATATGTAGTCTTGGGTATTATGATCAACTGACACATTATTGCTGTGAAAGTAACAGATGCCCTTTTTAGCAGACGATAAACATACTTATTTCTCTTCTGAATCACTGCCATATTATTTTAAATTTACTTTAGTATGAAAGTTGTATATTTTGTCAAGCCATGTCGAGCCATTTTCCGTATTTTATTTTGTGTAATGCAACTATTTATAATAAATGCAACATTCAGTCATTTTCATATGAAAAAAGTGTTGAAAGTCACTTTCTTGTTATTTAAGTTTTCTTTTAATATTTAGACTGTATTTACCATTTTATATCCTTCGAAAAACGTATTGACAGTTAATCCGTACGTATCTATTGAACACTGTTGTGACTAAATCCTCAGGAACCGCAGGTAGTTTTATGCTTTTTTACTTTCTTTCACTCCTCCATGACTGTCTGAGATATTTTCTAAAACATATGTTAAATGGGTGTATCCATCTCCACAGTTTTTTTAGGTAAACTGAAAAAAGACATTTTTTTTCATAATTACCAACTCGTCATACTTTTTGTATATAAAGTCTTTGCTGAATAGAGGCCATCAAACATAAATGAGTATTATGAGCCGTAACGGACACAACTATGTCGTTGGTCAGGTTCAATCGATCCTTCTCTACCGTTTAGTAAATGAAGTTATTAGGACAAAGGGAGACAGCTATGTAAGTATACTTTCAGATTTAAGCTACATATTCACATATTTATATAGGTTTTCTCAGTATAAAGGCAAAATGATTGAATAGCTTGCTTCCGTTCTATCATTTTTGGCTCCTCTGAATCCGACCCCCAGTTCTCTGAAAATAAAACTGTGCTTTAAGGACAATAGCAAAATGGATACAAGTAATAGTGCGTTTAAGGTAAGTCCACAAAGCAGTGTTTAGACTAGACTCGACGAGCTTTCAAACTTTAGCAGACAAATTGATGTAGAGGTAGTTACACATACATTGAAATTAGATACTTGTTTAGCTTTTAGCTTTAAGATAACTTGGCACAATCCAAACGGCCTAACTCATTTTGTTCACTACAAATTAGGAAGAAAAAGTTAGGTTTATGTGGAAAGTTCATCATTGGCCATTAGAACCAATTTTGCCGGTACTTTAATGAATAGGTAAATGTAACAACTTCAGAAAAGAACGAAAGGCAACACAATCAGTCTTGTGTGTTCTAGACAATGCCTCTGGTAATTTTAATACAGGGTTTTAGCTCTTGGTAGATAAATGACTGCTTTTAACCAGTTGGCATCCGGATATTTTTAAGGCGTTACTAATTCATTCCCTAGATTTTAAAGAAGAGATACATAATCATGAAACTTTGCAATGGACAGATTTTAAAAAAAGAGATACATATCATGAAACTTTGCAATGGACAGATTTTAAAGAAGAGATACATATCATGAAACTTTGCAATGGACAGATTTTAAAGAAGAGATACATATCATGAAACTTTGCAATGTCAGCACATATTTGAACTTTTGCAGATGGACTAAAACATTTTCTGTTCTACATAAAAATTACTGAAAATGTTCTGTTCTTCATAAAAATTACTGAAACATTTTTGTTCATCATAAAAATGCGATCATGAGACTTGTGATAACATTGCACAACGGACCATTTTCAATTGAAGACACTGAAAGCTTCTATGTTTACTTCTTTCGAATATAAGGAAGAACTTTCTTTACCCGATCTTCTTTTCAGAAGTTGTAAATTACAAACGTTTTTCACATATAGTAATCTCAACAAGATAAAGAAATATCGACTTATATAGATCAAGGGGTGAATACGTCTCAATGCTATCTGCCTCTTTTGTATTACAGCACTTGGTCCGAGACTTTTTGCATTCTCCCCTCGAGGTGCTTTTGTAATATCGCGTTTACACTGTGCTGAATAAATAATCGACGAAAACACATGGTTTACCACTAAAGTTACATTAATGAAAATGGCTGAGGATGTACACTGCCAAGTCTCACTGATAAAGGTATACAGTTATGAAAAAAATCATCAGATGTATGAAGATAAAAATGGTAGAAACTGATATAAACTATTGGCAAACATGCTTTTCTCAATGTGATACGCTTTTATACAACGAAATGCAAGATATCACCAGATAGTACATTCTGATTGACGAGATGTATTTAGTTCATAGTATCTAGAGTAACCTAGTTCCAATGATATAGTGCTTTCAAAGAAAAGTAGCTATATTTAATGGAATCAAGCAGTCCTTGAGTGCAATGCATTTATATTAATGTAAGAAAAATCTGTTAAGTTGGAGTGCATTTCAAGTTTTGCGTTCATTAATTAACGATAATAATAGGTTTGAAGTAAATAACCTTTACAAAGGATATCACTTATATTATACAGTTCCATACAGCAGACAATGTCGTTTTTATTGCCAAAACCATGGCGTGGCCATATGTTATTTGATGTTGCATGAGTAATCACATTTCAATGAAAGAATGTGATGTTTTTACAAGTCAGATAATTAAAAATGAAAATCAGTTGCATAAAAACAGCAACCATAACCGAGTTGCTTAGAAAGACAAATATTAGATTGAAATATTATAATAATGATAATAAAAATCACAAAATATCTTTAAAAGTTGCTGGCTATTCAAACCGTAGAAAATCAGTTTTGGATTGACATGAAATAATAGATCATCCATAATAATACATAGCAATTACAATTACATTGTATTATTGATGTAGTTTCATTCACCAATAAGCGTTGATTCATTTGGACTTCATTGTAGTCATTTGGGCTTCGTTGCTAGTCAAAAAATGGTTCACGTTACCGAAAGTGTTTCAGTCAATTATTCAACCGTACTCTGAACAGGCAACTAAAAAGCAAAATGTGACAACACTGGAAGATAGTTTAAATATCGTCTGTAATGAAACAGACCAAGCATGTTCAGCTAGATCTTTAAGAGGATCACATCTGCCGTTTATGAGATGTAATCATTGGAAGGTTTAAATGTAGTAGGCAGACAAATATCTTTAATTATAACACACTTGATTCCGAGGGCAAGCCCGCTGATAACTTAATCGATCTTGTCTTTGATACTCCGACATTTAAAAATACCGCGGATGTCTTAAAAAGTTACTTAAGATAACAAAAACTCTGTTTCTGAAGCAGTGAACACTTGCAAGGTATGATCTCATTCTAGATTTGATAAGTTTTTTTTCTTCGAAATTGCTATAAAATAAATAGGATGAAAATAAAAAGACAGACAGGAGTATTTTATTTTGATATAAATATTTATATGTTCGCTTATCGTCATATATTCATCATGTATATCTCGTATGATAAAAACAAGATAAACATAGAGAGAACAAGGATTTTTTTACGTTTTCCAACACCAAGAATGATAATGGTGGTCAATGTGACTATAGAAATTAAAAATAAATCAATGTCACTTATTTGTGTCCTCGAGAAAACAGACATTACCAAACTATTCTCTTAAACATTTTAATTTAAAGGAATGTTTTTACTCCCATTGAGTAAAGTTGAATATTATCAAAATTTTAAAGGACTGGTCCGGTCATAAGTTATATATTTAAAATCATACTAGATGGCATACTGGTCCGGTCATAAATTATACATTTAAAATCATATTAGATGGCATACTGGTCCGTTCATAAATTATATAGCTAAAATCATACTAGATGACATACTGATCCAGTCATAAATTAAATATTTAAAATCATACTAGATGGCATACTGGTCCGGATATAAATTATATATTTAAAATCATACTAGATGACATTCTGGCCCGGACATAAATTATATATTTAAAATCATACTAGATGACATTTTTGGTCCGGTCATAAATTTTATATTTAAAATCATACTAGATGGCATACTGGTCCGGTAATAAATAATATTTAAAATCATATTAGATGGCATACTGGTCCGGACATAAATTATACATTTAAAATCATACTAGATGGCAGTTTTCATTTATATTCATCTTAGAAGTTTGAAAAGTCTTTATACTTTTTAATATATTTCGTTCACTGTGTTTTAGCGTTTATTTTGACTGTCATGTGTCTAAGCCAATTTGCACGCTGAAATAACTGAAATGTATGTAAATAAATCTTTAAGAACGACACGTTGTACTTCTGTCAACGGGATGATCTGGTTCAGTCCAGATGTTTTGCGTATATTGAGTCTGTATCATATCTGTTTAATGACTGAACAACGCCTACTCTAGAAATTACTGTGTTTGGATTTATTTTTTAAGCGTGTATGTTTACTCACTTTGCTAATATTGTTTCATTCTCAGATGAAAAAAATGCGATTTTGTTGTAAATGTTGCACTTACTGAAATTTTGGGTCTATGGCCCCCTAAAATGCATATTGTATGGCATGAAAAAGTTTTTTATTTTATGCCTACCAATGAAATATAGGGAAATATCAGTGAGATAAAAGAGATAATACACTGTTTTGAATCAGTTAATTACCATTTTGATAATACATGTTTTGGGCCCGAACTACTTTTTTACCTGATTCAGCCAAGAACCACACTGCTCCAATGATTGCAGGAAATAGTGAATCTGGTCCTGCACCAAGAGGATTTTTCATGAACAGTCACTTTCATGGAAATGTTACTTTCAATTTCAATTCCTCTAAAACTGCAACCCAGCAACTATCTCAACAGGTCATAAATTCCAGTCCAAAAGCTGGCCTGCTTGATGAAACTTCAGGAATTTCCCCACCACGTAAATACAAGAGAATCCGCTGTATTTCAGACAGTGACAGCGAGTGAAATTTATTTACCTTGTTAAATCCAGTTATAATATTGAATTCCTAGTCGTGAACAATGATGCAATTCGCCATAAATTATTTAAAATGTCTGATTTGTTTACATAACTCACATGGACAATATCCAATATGGCCGACTTTCAATTCAATTGATTGAATATTGAATATTGAGTATTAATCCGCTTTTATAATTAAAGTATGTATGGCAAAAATTCAATAAACATTGATAAACTGTGTAGACAAAAATAAATGTTATTTGATGAAGGTGTATTCAGTTTATTTCAGCAGAAATAAAGTTATCATATGTATTAGAGATTGTCTGCACATTTTTTTTGTGCGCAGTAACCAAAGTACGCATTAACTGATTTGGGGCTCACCATGGGGAATTTATTGAAGGCCCTGATTAAAAATGTCATAAAAAACCCATTTTTGACGTGTTAGCATAAAATAAAAAGAAAATTTGTTTGTTTTTTAGTGGAAGATGGGAATTTATTTCATCTCGTGCAACACCATATGTTTATATTTTCACTCGTGGCTGCGCCACTCGTGAAAATATCACATATGGTGTTCACTCGATGAAATAAATTCTCATCTTCCACAAAAACAAACAAATATCCTCTATATAATCTTCACGGGAATCATTTGTATTTCACTCATTTAATTAGCAAATACCAAATACAAAACAAATGAAAATGAAATTGTTGATCCTTACATGGCTATATTAAATACATTAAAATCCTTATTGAAAATATTCACGAGTATACAGATAAGTTCATTTGACAAAAATGAGGTCACACAGTATTACGACTTATATTGCATTGACTCTGAATCATTAAACAAATATGAACATGAAATGTTTTTCTATATTCAAACATATCTATGTGCTTAATTCAAAAGAACAAAGATAAAGGACTTTTCTGACTTCTTTATGCTTGAATACACACTAAATCTGAACGATTATTTTAAAAGTAAATGAGTTGTATCTCAGTTGTATCTTCTATGTTGCGTCATACTTTACTCTGCAATTTTCCAAGAGAAACAAATCTATATAACTCAAATAACTTAAACTCTTCCTCAATCGACCCTAAAAGTCGCATAATAACTCTTCCAAATATCTAAACAGTGAGACACAATCACCGTTAGGATCAAAATTTACTGGTAGATTAATTCTGCATACAGATGTTTTATATTATAAAAATAACATAAACTTGATCCCACCGGTATCATTTCATCTGACTGAAAGATCGATAAAAATAATCATATGGCTTGGAATTTCAAAATGTTAAGTTTGTCAGATTTCTGGTTCTATGCGGAAAATAATAACAACAACAACAGCAACAATACCAGGAAACATTTGTTTCGTTCTCCCTAATTGTTTCTTATAACAAACTGCAACCCTTCAATAATTTTCGGATAAGGAACTAAAGTACCTTCAGGGTAAACGAATAGTTTAATATAAAAGTAATTGTATTTCTCAATTGTTTGAAGTTTAAGAAAAAAACTGTTAACTTTCTATCTATTTTTGTTATTTAACAAATTCATTGTTATAGAAATTGTCCATTTATTACATTTATGTCACCACAGTGTGGAATTGACATAAATCGCATGTATTGCCCTTGACCAATACAGTACATTAGCCATAAGCAACGTCTGCAAACAATTAGTTCTGTTTCAGTCTGCAAGAAATATGATTAAAAGTTTTACCAAGAGAAAATCAAAGTTTCGGGTTGATTAATGATGTTATGAAAGCATGTTCTGAACAGTGTAAACGTTTGAATGACAGCAAGTCAATACAGAATACAGTATACAGATTCAGTTCATCAATCATATGTATGATATACTCTCCAGAAGTTTTTTTCCATGACGATAACATTGTCTGGATTGATATTAGAACGTGTTAACAGATTCATTTCTGGAGTATAAATGCATGCGTTAAAAGATTCAATTTCATTTACATAGACAAAACATATATTTTAATATCAGGATTTACATAGATGTTACACCTATATTTCTAATAAGTATTGGCTAAATGCCACCCCAAAGTTTGTCTATGCAATTCCTTAGTAAAATATCTGACTCCCACGTTGGGAACAAAGTTTGAACAAATTTAGCAGAAATCTACTACTGTGCAATGCTTCATGCCACATTTCAGAACTCTGTGGCTTTTGGTTTAAGATATGAAATTATTTAAAAGTTTTCTTACATATCTATATGTAAGTGTGTCCTCGGAATGACCGAAGGGACTTTATTTGAAGTCTAGGCTACAAACCGAGTTTCAGAAGTCTAAACGTTATTGTGTTTTTAAGTGTTTGTGTACATTAGGCTATGAAAAACATAGAATATCTGTGAGCCAATAATGGCCCAAGGGGCAAAGTTTGAACAGTATCTGTAAATGACCAGTAAGCAATGCTTCAATGGAAATTTCAAAGTTTTGGGCCGTGTGGTATCGGGCAAGAATTTTACGTCGAAGAGTTTTGAATGGAATAGAATTCTTTGAACAATATTGGTGGAGATTGATGCAAAAATATTCCTTTATCAACTTTAACCGAACTGTTTCGGAGGAGATGTTGCTGAAAAGAAAACGTTAACGACGCACGACGGACACAGGGCGATCATGAAAGTTAAGCCTAGGTGATTGTGCTCAGATGAGCTAAAATATCTGCTGTCCTCTGTCAAGATAATTTATTACAAGTTTATAACTTTACTGTTTCAAGAAATTACCATCCACTATTTCTAGCTCCCGACAGAAAAGTGTACGGTGACCAGTCTATCTATCAATTTACACGAAGAGAATTTCAGTCAAAAGGATATGTTTCTATGACGACGCTATCAAGTAAGCAATTAACAAACCCAAGGTACTCAGTCTTTAAAAAAGGTTAGGAGAAAAGTTAGAAAATCTAAGTCTGTATACTATATTCTGTTAGAATAAGTGATACAACGGAAACTGACATCTCTTGACGCGTCTATGCCTTAGAAGTAAGATATAAACCAGATTCTCAAGATAGAAATATAACAACCATACAAAAAGAATGACGCCATTCATGCCCAGTGTGTATTCTTTCTAGTATAATATTGTGATGCTTATGCAAAAGATATAATCCCAAAGTTGTCTGCCTAAGTGTTAAGACGCTGGTGATTGTCTGCAGAAACTTGTCATATGAAATGACATTCAAGCATTAAATGTGTTTTGCATGCAATGGCAAGTTTTACAATTTCAAATAATATATATAAAATGAGTCTGCCTAAGTATAAGAACCGAAACTAATTATTGCAGCAGGATTGAATGTAAGCTATTTTTTATCAACCTTTAGGCAGTAGGTAGATTATTCTTCAGTAATGTTTACACAAACAAGAACTAGCTCCGAGTCAGCCTGCAGGACAAGATGACTAACTGTTTATTCAGGAGGAAGCAGATATTACAGGCTGATTAATGAAGCTTTGAAAGTTTTCCGAACGGCTGAGATACTAAAGTAACAGAGTGTCAATACAGTCGTTCAAAATTTAAAAAAACCACAACGTTTCATCTAACCACTAAGATGCATTTTAATTAAGAAATATTTATCAGTGAATTTATCATAAGTTTATGATTAATCTTTCATAAATATTACGTACAGAGGATATCAAAAGTGTTAATCTAAATGACGCTAGGAAAATGTCTTTGTAAATGAGAAAAACCCATTTTGTAACCAACACTGAACATTGAAATATAAGATACTGGAATATGAAAGCTTCTAGCGAAGAAAGATGAATTATAAGTAATGTTCAGCAGCAAAATTATGCACTCACCGATTAGAAGCATTAAAGATTGCTTTAAAAACTTTGGCAATAAAAAACAATTACAAAAGAAACGTCAATATTTCTTGGTGAAACAACAAAAAGTTGTGAAAATATATTCAAAAGCTCAGATTGCCATTTTAAGACTTAAACAAAATTTCACTGAATACGTAGATTTAATAAAAATCAAATTGTCAGAAGAAACCTAAAACAGCTAAACTTAACCGTCCTGTGTATCAATCTAAGTCTTCCTATCAGCATTACAAGGAAAAGCGTAAATCTTTAGAATAACTGAACTCATAAAAACTACCGCTGAACCAGAAATTCACATTTTCTTTCCATATGAACACTTAAAAATACACGGAAAAGTTAAGAAAAAAAGTATTTTTCCTTTCATCTTTCATTTTTATGCCTTTATTTGCTTTCCTTTGCTTTACAATGTTTCTGAAGTAATAAATTTCCCTATTTTTACCAACTTCAAATCTTTGCTAATCTCTTCTGAAAAAATTAACTATTAACTTTATCTTGCTGAAAACAAAACTAATTTTTATCTTTGGTATATTCAGTATAACTTTGGTGGAAATTCAGTCTTTACGAAAAATATTTTCTATGTTGAAAAATATATGTCATTCTTTTCTTTTCGGTTGTTGTATAAGAAATCTATTAATCTACCTGAAATATTGTGACTACATTTTGTAAAATTGCAATCACTGCTCGAGTAAAGAAAACACACTGCATCAGAGTAAGAAGTGTTTTTGTTCGAAGACTCACTATCATAATGATTCAAACAAATACAATGCAATTAGAAGTTTGCTCTAAAATGACTCCATATTTAACTTGCAGTATCTGAATCTCTCTCTCTCTCTCTCTCTCTCTCTCTCTTTGGGGTATTTGCTTCATTACCCTAAAGTAACATCTGCTGTTAAAAGGTTTGCAGGAATATTAATTAAATGTTTTGCCATGACAACGCTTAGTTTCGGGTTGAGTTATGAGTTATTATGATGTGAACGACCATATCCTTGAGTTAGCAGAGTGTCAACGCAGACAAACAAAATACAAAATAAAACCTGTTCATTAAACCAGACTTTATTGCATCTTTGGCATTATCTTTAGATGACTTTTTGTAAAGGGACTATTTTCTTGACATTTTTTTAAAAATAAAACACGAACATGTATTTTGTTATTTAAAAGGTTTGATAGGTAGCTCTTTACTGAAATTGATTGCAAAATACTATTTCTCTCAGGATCAACAATGTTTAAAAGAAAGAAAGAGAACCATCCTGATAATGATTGGCGTGGTATATTGCAGATTTGAATCGTTCTTCAGATCTTCTCTGAAATATTGATGAATTAATAATGTGAAAAGACCTTGCTGATTTAAGGGTTATCTTTATAAAGTATATCATTATTTTTATTTTTAAGTACATGTATTTCTTTATCAACCGACATCTTATATCATCTAAAGAGAGAAACAGACTTAATATTCTATCAAATCTTTCGATTGGTAGACTAGTCAAGACAAGATACAGTTAGTCTTTTATAGATAAAGACACATCAGTGGACACTATATGGCCTTGCATTATCTCAGTGTGGTGAAAGGTCTGCCGTTTCTTTATCTTAACAATTTGTTAAAGTTATAATTAGATTATTTATCTTAACAATTTGATAAAGTTAGAATATTCACATGAGAATGAGACTTTCCGTCAGGCACACTGGCAGCTTTCTATCAGTAAATCTGATAAAAATAGCAATTTAAAAGCATTTTAGACTGATCATGTAGTTTTTAACGTAACATCGAAAAATCTTTACGCCTATGAACCACACTGCTGTGCTGTTATTTTTTTCACTGATATATAAAACGCTCAAACACATTCAAAACTAACGGAACGAAATTTGACAAAGAACATTTTTATATCTTACGTAAGAAGATAAAATTTCTCTCATACTTTGTTCAAAATACATCTTATTTTGATACACTGACAAACAAAACTTTTAAAATCTCCCGTCTGTACATCTGTATGGCCAAAAAGAAATTGGTAATTCATAATCATATCACTTTTTTGCTTGTTCTAATTTGCGTAGGTGGCATCTAAGAATAAACACCACTTAACAGACATTATGTTGGCATTGTTTTGCAAAACTTTCAGATAAAAGCCAGATCCTTTTATATCTAAAAACATAACGATGCGTAACGGAATGATGCCTTTCATGTCCACTGAGTATTCTTTCTGGTGTTAATTGTGATGTTTATATGTTTTATATTCTCCTAATGTTGTCTCTCTAGGGGTAAAAGCGCTCTTGGATAATATGAATTTCAAAGGTTGTTTGGTTAATTATCTTAAAGTAAAACAGTCTACATTAGGTGTGTTTTGTATGTGATAAAATTAGGAGTTTAAGATGGCAATTTATTTTCTCAGATGCTGTATTTGATCCATGCTTAGGATATTACTAAAATTTAAAGTATTGGATCTTAATACACTGAATGTTGTTTCAGAATACATTTTCTAGACTTATTCTATTAATGTCCAATTAAACAGTATTTCAGATACACGTGATGATCTGTGTGTGAATACTTACCACTTAAGTAGAGTGTTTAAGAATTTCAGGCCTTCGTTTTCTTTTAGACAGTGAGATTTTTTAAATTTGTTATGAAAGAGTTTCGATTGTTTATAAAAATAGTCATAACGCGATATTTCGATTTGGCGTCGACCTGATGATTTTTTTTATAGATTGGAAACAATAATAATATAATGTAACGCTCTATAAGAGAAAATTGACACCAAAGATATTAGTCCTCTACGCCAATATTTGCATATTTACTATCTCAGATAGTAATTTTAAAGACGAAATAATTATTGGACTACATGCAGACATTTTGGCGACTTATTATCACAGTATCTTGATACGTTGTTTAGGAACTGAAGCGTTATACTCGTTCATGTAGATAAAATACAACACTGGATACGAGAAAATAATTACTACAAGAGTTTATCATACTTACGTTGCTGGAGCTGATGCATCTCTCTTTTTATCTTAATGCAAAATTTTTAAACATCATCATAATCTAACCAGAGAGATACTATTTATGCTTTTATCAAAGTGTTGGCATTTTCTGGCTATACAGGTTTATGTCTTGTCGATAACCTCAACTTGTGAAACAAGTGAACAAATTATGACCGTGTGCATCGAAAATTGCTTTTCATACTTTTAAACAATTCAAAACAATCTAAATGAAGGATTTCGAATGCTTGAGGAAACAATACATCAGCTATTTGTTTTAGAACCCAGAAAAGGAGAGGTTTGAAACGGGTCTTCAGAAAAAGATTAATATATTATAATAAAACTATATACTGCAACATTTTAGCTATGTCGAAACCGAATAATATTATGTGAATAAGTTTTTTTGTTTTATTCAGCAATTCTAAATTGATGGTGCCATTTACACACAGTGAGCATGAATTTTAGTTTATTTATTGCTCTAACGACTTATTAAGTTTTATTACTGTCTCTCTGACAATAGTTATAATAAAAAAACATTTTGACTAATATTAACTGGATTGTTGTTTGATTAAATATTGTTTTATGCAACATGATGTGATTTGCTAATAAGTTTTGATGCCTATATTATGTCTTTCTTCACAAGTTTTCGTAAGATTATCACAAATGTTTCTAGGTCGTATCACATACTGCAGTATGGTTAGGAAAGAGTATAAGGATTAGCGAAATATTGTCAATATAAACGCGTAGATTAAACATTTTTTCTTGCCTTATGCAGTAGTTAACTTAAATTCAATGTGGTTTCTTTAAATAAATCAATAAAATGCTTAATTAAGTCAGGAAAAATAACGTAGGTTGGAAAATGTTTTTAGACGGATAAAAAATGTAAAGAATTAATTCTGTATTTAGAATGACTGAAAAATTAGCTGACAGCACCTAGAAATTTTGACGAGGAACATGTTTTTGTCTTACGAATTACCGTCCGTAAAAGGACATTGCAATGCAACAGAAACATACTAGACTCGATTCCCTGACTACATCAATTTATTTGTGTTTATCTATCGTCGGTATCAGTTTTCAGAATGACCCTGTGAGGAGTTGAGTTAGCTTAGATTGTAGGGGATAGGGCCATCCTCGAAACACTCCTGGTTTCTTTACATTCAAAGTGCTCTTCATCGATCAATGGGATCTCAGTTTTAAGTCTCACCCGAAATACTAGTTGTATTGGTAGTGGACAACCTTGGCATTGAACTCTTGACCCCTGGATAACAAGTGCCTGGCGTTATCACTGGACCACCGATGCAACTCAGCAATTGTCAGAGGTTGAATTAATAAAAACAAAATTAGGTGTGCAGGCAACCTTTACACTTCATTTGACAATTATCAAAAAGGGACCACTGTGCGAATGAACGGAACGATTCCCTCTTTTTATGTTATTTCTGCTATTTGTCGGCATTACAAGGTTTTCACGTTTTGCTTGTCATTTCATTCAATGGTTTTTATTGTTGTTTGTATGTATATGTATCATGCATCTTGTCAGTGTCATGTTGTGTTTACTTTTACCAAAATAAAGAAGGATAATGAATATAATGTAAAAAAGCGTATGGTTAATATGTAGCAGTAGAAATACTTAGAACTTTAGACAGACACCTTGTTTGATATCGGGCAATGATTCACTAAATGCGATTTACATTTGTCAGATTTTGAACGAAATGGAATGTTCCCAATTTTAGGTGTTTTTTTTTTTTTTTTTAAATTTGGTTCATTAGGTTTTAATGATTGAGATGTCGTGAACTAATATGTTGTCAGTACCTTGATCCCAAAGTCTTATTAAGCTTAATATATCATTTCTACACGCATGATCACTAAGCATCTAAATTATAATGGTGTTATCAATTTTTTAATCAAAGTTTAATGTCAAATATATTTTATTAATAAAATTATATATATATGTATTTATATATAACCACGAAGAAGCCCGTTATCTTGACACAAAACCCATTTTTATAATCTCTAAGTAAGAGGATTTCTTAAATTTTGTAAAAACAGCTAAGTAAAATAAATGTATGCAAGAAAGTAGACAATATCATTTTTGTGGCTATACTATCCCAGAAGTTGAGTTTAAGTTAGGATGTCAACGGGTAACGATTTAAATATTTTAGTACTCGGAAATGTGTTGGGTAGAGTAATATGTTACTCAGAAAGGTGTTCGGCAGAGTAACGGTTACTCGGAAATGTTTTATGTAGGGTAATCGTTTTTTTTTATGATTGGAATCCTTTGTGCACGTAAGTTTTTTTACAAGTTCAAATCATAGATCGATTTACAAGCAAGCTTGGAAAAAACTTTGCGGCCTCATGACAACACTGAGCATTTGATCATATCCGTACCCATGGCATATCCCTATAATAACAGTTTTTCAGTCTTTAAGCCTATTGGCGAACTTCAAGGTAATACAGCGTGTGTGTGTGTGCGACATAGTTAAAAGATCTTTATAAATACAACTCACAATATAAAATTGGCAACAAAGCCTTTTTCTTTGCAGAAAATATGATAATTTAGTTTAATTTACATTATGAGGTTAACTGAAACAATCAAGTTCCCGCTACGATTCGAACAAAAGTTTTACTTGCTTCCATCTAATATCATTCCCGTGAAACCGTTGTCTGCTATTAGAAGAAGACAAAATATCAGACAGAATTAAGAAGACCTTTTGGAGCCAGTAAACCAAAGTGATCCGGCTATAAAGAATATTGAAAAAAGCTAACAATATTGTCTTTTTATACAATTGCACAAATAGTACCTCAAAATATCCAACCCAACACACGTTTTAAGAAACGAAATTGGAATCTATTGTACATTTTACCCCCTTTAAACTTGTTTCATTAATCAACACCTACAGATAAAAGATTTAACGTCAGACTAAAGAAAATATTATTTAAATGTTTGATCAAGAAGAAACGTAGTTCAGGCCGATAAACTGTGAACGGATTTCGCATGTCAGTTTAAGTTTACAGGATAAAATGCTTTATCAACCAAGATTTGCAAAACATGAAAAGAAAGAAATATCAGCAAAGAAATCTTAAAAAATTCTTTTTATATTATAAACATTTTTAAGGATTATACCGATTACCTTAATAAAAGATGGGATGCTCTGCAACTTTTTAGTCCAAATATCTTCAAGTGTAAAGAAAGTGCTATTCTTGCACAAAAACCTATGATTTATTTTGTTTGAAACAACAAGTGTTTGTTAATTTCTTGAATCTTTTACAACAGTTTTATTCAAGAATAAATCATTCGGACCTGAAGAATTTCAGGGAGGAAACCGTACAGTACAACTCTGAGACACTTAGCAAAGAAGTATGTTTGCCATAGCAAAAGTAAAATTGCAAATTCGTAACGTTAATATGTGTGCAAAAGACGAAGTGGCATTCAGTACCTCTATAATAAATACTGTAGTCATGATTTAAACTTGAAAAAGTCATTCCTTATTTCTGTATTTTATATAAGTCTAAAAGTCTAAAAAGGTAATTTTTTGCTTCATTTTATTAAAAGAATGTCCTGGAAATAATTAAAAAGCAGCAGATATAAACCAAAAACTTTGTACGAATCCTGAGCATATATTGATAGGAAGAATAATTTCAAGTATTTTAGAGTCCTCAGGTTCCAAGAAAGTTTCAGATTATTGCTTTTGTTTGGATCGATTCTCTTGATCTTGTCAATGTATCTGCACTAGAGCCAAGAGCTTAAAGTCATGCCCTGGAAAAGGTGTTGGTCAAATTCTTTTGGTAATAATAATACTTACCATTTACTATAGGGACACAAATGTTGTCTTTGCAAGATAAGTAGTCAATTTGTTTGTAAATTAAGGATTTAAGTATTACAAGTATTCTAAATATACAAACCAGAGATCCTAACAAAAGTGTTTGATTCTAGAAATCTTAGAATTGTGGACTTTTTGCTTATAAAGTGTTTTCAGTAATCTTGCATAGTGAAAACCTATCATTTTTATTCATGATTTCTTTTATTTACACAAGGTCAAGCGTAAACAATTGTACTAATTAGGTCTATTAAAAAGTTCAAGAAAGCAATTCAGTTTTCATATAAATAAGGCGGCATTCTCACAATTTAAAGATATACTGTAAACTTGATATCATTCTGTATGCTTATTGTAAGCAATAATCTCTTTGGTTAAACACAGATGACTGACGCGTGAACGTCCTCCGAGCGTTAATCATAGTTTCAACTGGTTTGCTTGTTTCATACATATAGTCCCATTGTGAATTGATATGTTTTCTTGAATGGAAATAGGGGAGTGTGCCGTGTATTTAAATAGAATACCAACCCAAATGATCCGGACATGCAGACTAATACACTGCAACAGTATCCCGTTTGTATTACTGACTAGTTTTACGTAAAAGTTAAAAAATGATGGTTTTAATAATATGGAGACTAGATGAATAAAGCGAATGACTGCCATTTCTTACAATTGTTTTCAATGAATATTTTGAAATTTAATTGGTTTCGATATTCATTTAACAAAAACAAAAGCGTTATAAAATCGTGCTGTTTCTTTTTCTTGGGCAGAAGGTATATTATTCATTCTAACTACCAACTGAAGAAGTGTGATTGCATAAAAGATGTTTTTTATGATAAATTGTGAACAAAGAAGAACATAGCACCGGACCACTAAACGGAAAAATAAAGAAAAAAATAAAACATTTTTTCCTCAACAGCTAACTTTCAATTAGCTTTTCTTATTCACTGTTACTTACTAGCTACTCTAGCCATTCAAACGAAGTTGTTTGCTTGCTGAGGAAACTTTAATATCCGTTTGAGAATTGGCTCTGCATCATTTTACCAATATGATAAATCTAAATGCATTATTACAAAAAATCTCATATTGGAAAAATTATATTTTATTACAGCGACTGGGTCCACACAAACTAGAGAATCTATCTCAGATTTGTTTGCCCCTTCTAAATTTTCTTCATTAGCCTTTAGCAGCGTTCTCAAACAAGAACTGTTGTGTCAGATCGCAGGAAGTATGATTAAATATTTGAACAAGATAGATCGTAGTTTGTGAGTGATTAATCATATTGTAAGATTCCTTTTTGAATGACTTGAGCATGTCCTTTGAGGCTTACAAGATACAGAAACATTCTATCAACAAAAATTTGTTTATTGCAGCAATTAACCTTTATTAATAATTTTTTTCTGTAAAATATGACCGTGCTGAAAATTGTTTTACATTAATCTCTGATTTTATAAGAGGAGAAATTTTAGACTGTTCTTAGCAAAGGAGAACATGAATTCTAGTGAAAATATTACACAATAACAAACTAAACAGCATAACTTGTTCGCAATGGAAGAGAGTTGTAGCACGGTGTAATACAACTGAAATTCAGAGCAAACAACATTTCGTATCACGGCAATTTACAAAGGCAATGTTGCTAATTCATTCTTCTACAAGATAATTCATGTTACAATTTGTGTGTAGACATTGAAAAAGCCGACTAATGCAAATAATATTCTGGATAGATACCTAAAGAAAAGAATCAGCTGAAAAATCCATACACTACAGATAATTCAAGCCTTTACCTTTGCACTGATTTCATTTAACATATATAAACATTATTCACATACAAACTTATTTAAGCATTTAGAGTATAATTGTTCATATTTGTACATTTTTTTCCGTTATGTAAACAGAATCGCACCGAGATTTAGTTGGATTTTAGGCAAATGCAACATAAAAGCTCTGCAAACTACATATATCCCGAAATATCCCGATATAATTGGTTGTTTTTATTTACCGTGTTGCATTTAATTTCAGGATATAAATTTACATTTTTGTTTCAATAACTTCCAAAGCCAAATTATTTCTTTACATTCTTTTGAGGTTGTGCCAAGCCTGCAACATAAATATAATATTCAAAAATGTACATTGATTTACACGATTAAAGACAATGTTTCCATTTCAGGTAACTTCGAGTTCGCTGCAAGAATGCCATAATAAAGAATCTGGACAAATTGTTTCTTGATCGATGGCATTTACAATATTTAGCAAAATCTTAAATATTGGCACAGTTGATATGTCATTTATATGCTATAAAAATTGAAACAGGTAAAAAAGATATCAGTGTTATATCAAATTCAGTGCATAAACTTCTTCCATAAAGTCCTTTTATAATTGGTACGATATTGTAAAGAAAACAAGAACCTTGTGTGACAAGGCTTTTGCCTCAACAAAGGGATTTTTGTTTGAAAAATGAAACATAAAGATGAAGTACTTGGTCTTCAGTAGAATAAATGGTTTAAGTAAAGCGTAGGAACACAAACATTTCTTAGGTATTTTAGCTCGGAAGATTTTTAACCACCGAGCTTAGTTGACTCATATTTTTTAAAAATATTTTGAACGTATATTCAAAACTATTCAGTAGGCTATCATTGATCTTTGCAGATAAATAAAATAGTTAAACTGTTCAAGTGTTATAACACTATGTTTTCTAGCGGCAAAAGACTTTTTAAAGATTCTGTTAACACAAAACTTCCTGTCCTGTAACTTTTCTATCAGCTGAGTCAAAATGCCAGAACTGAAACATCGAATATATACATGTAATCTCAATTAAAAGTGTAATCTGATGTACAAAAAATATCATCATTAACAAACAGAATAATTAAATCCAGAATTCCTCCTAGATAAAGCCTTGACAAAAACATATCAAAAATGCAGTAACTCTGCAAATCGACAAGTATAGTTAAAGTTTTTGTATTTATACTTTTCATTAATGCCATCAACTTAGCCTTTAAGATCTATGTCTATTAAATAAATGGATGCAGAGAAATGCAAATATTTAATTCGAGGGTTTAAGAAAGAGCCAGTACTCTCCAAACAACAAATATTATGTTCTTTGGCTTTCTGCCAAAGCCATTTAGCTCTAAGTTTCAAATTTTAAGCAACAAAAAAATTGCTCTGAAAAAGAGCTTTGGTTTTCTTCCTCTGTAGTTTTCCTTAATGCTATCTAACAAGAAAACACGAATCAACATGGAAGGAAAAGGATGAAAGTGGCGATATTAGCCCATAGCAGTTCTTTATTATAATACCTTTATGTTGAAGACTTTGTGCCGAAAGAGGTAATTTGGGTATGTTTATATTATATTTAAATGCCATTTACTCGAAATATAAACAGAAAGATTTTTTTAAACATCTTTTTTGGGAGTTTGATTGATCATCGAACTTTGCTATCTGACATTTCATTATAGCTGCCTAAAACAGGAATGTCGTTTTACATAAAAGATTTATTCTATCAGTAATTGTATGTTAACTGATAAATAAAGATACGAATATTTATTGCAGCATTTGACCTTTGGACCAAATACCAATAAAGGGAGTTAGAACTGTCCGGATAACTGAGCTTGAATGTATATCATCTTCAGATACAGACAAAGTGCTATCATAGTGTTCATATAAAATCGTCAAAATATCAAAAGACCTGTGGAGTATATCCCATGGTTAAAAACATTGCAAGAAAAAGGTTTGTTTATCATTTAACTCTCTTGGATGGTAAATTTTCAAAAGAAAAAATGGAATGTTTAATGATCTTGTTAAATAAAAAAAAATAAGGAAAAGTGACAATCAACAGTTGAAGAAAAATATGCCGTTTGACGGTATAATGAATATAACAGTAAAACTGATTTTCTAAATAACCCCTGGAGATTGTCAGAATGTGTAATTTGTTTATTTCAATACTTGAGGCAATAGAAAAATGAAAACGGGAATTAAGCTTGCGTCTATAGTATAGAGTTGTGAATTTTTCTTAAAAGAAAAAAAGCCAAAAATTCTTCCGATCTTGAAACTGTCATGTTGTTTCTTGAATCAACGGCAAGAGAATGTATTAAATAATATTTGTGTAGGTATTTTATAACATTGATCATTATTCTTTACGATTTCATTGGAGCTTCATCTGGCGTCAGTAAAACAATGGCTGTTAGATTTGATTAGAATTCATTGATGCAAAAAGTAAAAAGGAGAAATCGAATCGGACAGTTATCAAAATTTTGTCAATTTTCAAAAATCTGATTATAAAAATTACATAACTCAATCTAACTTTAACTTATAGTATAACCAACATTGAGGACTTCAGATAATTTTGTTACGGTAATCAGAGAGACTTATTGGTGTTTGTTTATTATATCGTCTAACACTGTGGCACTCTGCTGCTCTCTAATGACAGGCTCTGATTAATGTTATATCTAAGGTTGAAATAGAGAAAGAATGATTATTGACCAAGTGGCTGTCAAAATCTGCAGTTGCTGCCTTCAGAGAAACGATTTTGCCTTTATTGACGCCTACAGAGGGTTTATGTCCATGTCTCGTGGGAACCTGGTTACTTTTTAGAAAATGGATAAGACGGAGATGTTTATTAATCCGTCATAAATGTCTATCTTGGGCACTCTTAAGACTGGCAACTGAACGCTGTATAAGAAACCTTAATTGTTTGCATTACTGAGTAAGATCTATGCCACAAGGAAAAAAGAAGGACCAAACATTACCAGTAAAATGAAACTCAATCTAGAAACCATTGAAATTAAAATTTGCAATATAAGATATAAATTGTGTACATGTTATAAATGTCAATACATTACGTTTAAATAAGGGATACAATTTATTCCCTCTTCAGTTATTACAAAAAAATGATTTTTAGATATTGTTTGATCAGTTACTTAGTAGTCACTTTTCGGGAGTTAACCCTTTTTTGCTTACATGAGGTTTCAGCAAAACAATTATTTGTACTTATTTCAGTTATTGTTTAATTCCTCTTCTGAAAAAAGTGCTTCCCAATACTTCCGTGCATCGAAAAATCATATATGCAGAATATTTTTATATTTTATATATTTGTTGATGTGGGGTTTGTAATTCTACTGAGATTTTATCATAAAAGACTTCGATTTAAATCAGTTTTAAGATGATCTAAGATGAAGGACTGAATTTTGCTTGAGAAGGATTTTGCTTTCTTTACAGCATAGAAACCAGTTGTCTGCTTTGTTTCCACTGACCAGAATAAAACGAGCCTCTTTACTTTATGTTTTCCCTTGCACGTGTTTTTCATGCTTTCATGGATGTTAATTGAGATAAAAACAACTATTAGGAAAAAAATCAAACTGTTGAAAAGAACTAACAACAAGAGGGCAATGATGGTCCTGGATCGCTCACCTGAGTACTATGGCTGTAGGTTTGCTGTTAAGCAGTATTTCATTTTTTAATTGAAAATATGTAAGTGCCTACAAACAAATTATGTAAAATATCAGTCAGTAAATAAAGGTTCTATGACAGAAAGTAGAAATATCTATTATAAGCTATGGTGACCTTGACCCAGTGACCTCAAACCCTACCCATGGGTAGAGGTCCATGCAAGAAACCTATATATCGAATATCAAAGATATTGGTCAATAAATGAAGGCTTTATGAGGTACAGAAGATAAATCTATTCTTAGCCTCCGTGACCTTTAACCTAACCTAATAATTTGAACAACCAAACAACCTTTCTGACAAACTGCCAGGATATTTGGACTGAAACAGTAGCCTCTAGAGCCTTAACAAGATATTTCTTTTTTTGGGCTCTGTGACCTAGTTTATGACCCCAGATGACCCATATTCGAACTTGACCTAGAAACCATAGAAATAACCTTTCTGACATATTTCCAGAATATTTGGGCTGAAAATGTTACATGTAGAGTGTAAACAAGGTTTTTCCAAATTTAAGCTCTGTGACCTAATTTTTGACCCCACATGACCCATATTCAAACTTGGGCTAGAAGTCATCGATTCAACCTTTCTGACATATTTCCAGGATATTTGAGCTGAAAATGTTACCTCTAGAGTGTTAACAAGGTTTTTCCATATACAGGCTGTGTGACCTAGTTTTTGACCCCACATGACCCATATTCCAACTTGACCTAGAAATCATCTTAACAAGCTTTCTGACAGTTTTTTCAGGAAATTTGGGCTGAAAATGTTACCTCTAGAGTGTTAACAAGGTTTTTCCATATTTGGGCTGTGTGACCTAGTTTTTGACCCCACATAACCCATATTTAAACTGGAGCTAGAAATCATCAAAGCAACCTTTCTGACATATTTCCAGGATATTTGGGCTGAAAATGTTACCTCTAGAGTGATAAAAAGGTTTTTCCATATTTGGTCTCAGTGACCTAGTTTTTGACCCCAGATGACCCATATTCAAACTTATGCTAGAAATCATCGATACAACCTTTCTGACATATTTCCAGGATATTTGGGCTGAAAATGTTACCTCAAGAGTGTTAACAAGGTTTTTCCATATTCAGGCTGTGTGACCTAGTTTTTGACTCCAGATGACCCATATTCGAACTTGACCTAGAAATCATTGAAACAACCTTTCTGACATATTTCCAGGATATTTGGGCTGAAAATGTTACCTCTAGAGTGTTAACAAGGTTTGTCCATATTTGGGCCCTGTGACCTAGATTTTGACCCCAGATGACCCATATTTGAACTTGAGCTAGAAATCATGGAAAGAACTTTTCTGACAAATTTCCAGGATATTTGGGCTGAAAATCTTACCTCTAGGGTGTTAACAAGGTTTTTCCATATACAGGCTGTGTGACCTTGTTTTTGACCCCACATGACCCATATTCGAACTCGTCCGAGTAATTACTGGGACAAACATCCTGACCAAGTTTCGTGACAATTTGAGCAAAAATGTGACCAGTAGAGTGTTAACGAACTAAATGTGAACGGACGACGGACGACGGACATTCATCGATCCTAATAGCTCACCCTGAGCCAGCTCAGGTGAGCTAAAAAGTTGTCAATACTGCATGACATAAGGACCTCCCAGATAGGTGACTGAAAGAATATGGAAGTAATTAGCAATGTTTGCGACTAATTTGCCTTCAACAGAACGTCTATTTCGACTTCTGTTTGGAGAACAGTTGCGTCAGAAAGAGAAAAAAAAAACACAAACTCTTGTTGGATTTTTTGTCTTTATTTTCCTTTTACGGCAGTGATATACTATTGAACTCATTTTTTTTCTAAAGTAGAGGAAACTTGTATGCTGTGAACAGATATAATGCACAATTATTAATGTAAAGTAACGTACAAAGAGGTCAGATAATTTGTGACGCAAATCAGCAAGTATTGTAACTTTGTAAGTTTTTTCGGTGTTTTAATTTTTGCATTTTCATTTTAGGAGACTCGGGGACTATGAAGTTTACCTTCATAAACATATGCGTGTGATTATAAGTAAAAACTGGAACCTTCAATTAAGGTAAAGAAAGATGACACAAATATTTTTGGGTTTTAAGATACGTACACGATAATTACCACACGTCTAGGTAAATGAAGTCACCAAAGCATGACTGTCTGCTAAAAGTAAAAGGACATACACAATAAATTGTGCCAGGAGCGGTTTGGTCAAAAATGTGCGTAGAAATACGAAAAGTGCAATGTGAATGATAAAAGAGTTAAGTATTACTGTACGAATGAGTTATGTAATACTGTATAAAACATAGGAAATGAGTCATATAAACCATTTAAAAAATAAAACTGATATAATGAAACAGTAGTGACAAGCTACACATGTATAACAATCAAATACATTTTCAAACACAAAACATTAAAAGACAACGTACCTATCAGACAGTTCATTTATACATTTCATGTGAGAAAACTTAAGCAGCAGTAACATCAAATAGTTCATACAGACAAATTAATTATTTCTCAAAGGAGTAGTAACATTTTAATTCAACAGCTAATATTAACAAAATAATCTTATTGTTAACCACAGACACTTGTGGTTAAGATATTGTACTCGTTTCATATATGAGAGGCCATAAGGCACTCATGGTGCCTGTCTGAAAACGTTCCAATATTTGAAGAAAGTAACGTATGTTAATTTTTCGTGGATTTCAGGAAGCGGACACTTCCGGTATAATTTGGATATATACATTGAATATCCAATTCGATTGGTATAACTTCTGAAGGATCATACCAATCTACCAGTTCATTTTTACACAAATGTGTAGGATATGATATAAATATGTAACGTACTAAGGAACAGTTCATGTATAACACATATCAATATACAATAGTAAGTTTCAGTCGACAAGACTGTGTGAACAAAAAAGGTGATACAAACATACTAACTGAACAATTATGAACAAATATTTAAGAGAGTGAAAAGAAGTAATTAGAGTGTTCATAGAATGAGCTAAAACGGGTGTAAATGAGCATTAAGGGAAGTAATAAGAGGATGTAAGTTGTGAAACAATACATATATCACACGAGTAAGGACTGTGATTTTACGTAGACTAGTAAGCCAAACATTGTGAGCATACAAATACAACATAGTTTATATTAGAGTATTAAGAACAATAACACGAATTAACAAATTTACTCCACATACATGGTTAATCTCAAACCTTACTCGGTTGGAAGTGAATCTACAAATACAAGCTTTTCATATGTTCTCTTATTCACTTCATTAACTTCATGAGCAAATCAGCTGCACATATATTGTAATACATGTGTACAAAAATGCCATCAATTTTATTGATATGAGTATAAAAAATCAGATAACCCTTGTAAAATAAGAACTACAGAAAAACGACATTATTACATTGACTGTATGCAGTATAATAACATATAATATTAATAAAAACTTGTGATGTCTGACTTACTCTTACATGTGCAAGAATTTTGTATTTCACAAAAATGCCAAAAACGTCTCATGTAAATGTTTACAAAAACATGATAACACTACAGTGTGATAAGATTTACATCAAAATATGAAAATCTGTAGATACCTTTAAACATGTTAGTCAATAGAATGTTTTGTTATAGACCGTCCCTGAAATGAGTAACTCTTTCTTGTGTGGACATCCGCATCTCTTAAATTGTTAAATAAATTCTTAAAATACTCTTCTGTAGATTTATTCATTTTATTTTAGTCAAAATTGCACAAAACACAGTACAAGTTGGCTTCCTTTAAAAAGTAAGCCAAAGAGAGGTCAGCAGCTGTCGTCACTGAAAGAATGAATCTACTTGTTTCCAAGATCATTTTGAATGATTTTGAACGTTCTGTGACTTAAATAATTATAAAAACTAGTAACCTAACTATTATTAATAGTTAATACCTTATTAGGCAAAATGACCGAAACTGACTATAATTTAGTTATTTCAAATGTTTTTATAGTGGCGTATCTATCATTTAAATGAAACAAATTAAGATAACCTCATGTATTTCATACCTTGTAGAATCTTGGGGATCTTCTTATAAGCCACTAAGGCTTTACCCCCCCCCCCCCCCCCCCCTCTTCTTTTACAATGCATGTAGTTGTTGAAGCCAGAACTCCCATGTTAAGCTCCTGCGTTTTTAGGCTCATCGAGTTTTGTTTTCCTTTTCAAGCTTTTATTACAGCTTTCTTAGTTCAAATGTTTTACAAAATAATCAGCGACAGTATCTGTTAAGCTGGACTAAATATTAAAAGGGCGTAAATTTGATCAAAATCGAGGAAATGGACTTGTCAAAAATGCTCTGAAATGCGTAAAAAGTATTTACCATTTTTTCATGACCATGGCTAAATATTAATTTGTTCAACAGGCTGATGAGTTTCTCAGAAAAAAATGCATTTTAGAATTTGTAGTTTTTAAAAAGTAGCATGCATTATAAGAAATGCATCCCTATAATTGTATTTTTTTGTGATTAGTTAAGGGAAAACAAAATTATTCTGTATCTTCTGTTCATAATGGGCCGTTTTAACCATGGGCCGTTTTGACTCGATGTTAAATTTTTGTTTCGTTTATATAAATTAATATTTTGATTCGGAGCATGCGCATAACTATCTTTGTAGACTGGTTTTCATGATTTTAGGCTTAATATGACATCATTAACTAAAATTTGATACGCAAAAATGGATGCCGCCAGCAATTAAAGCCAACACTGTGGAGAGGTCTAATGACCTCTCCAATTATGAAATAAAAGATGTATTTATCTTACAAAAAATTTGTCAAAAAGGCTGACGTTATATAGGTATCTTAATAAGCTTGTTTTAAGAATCACTAAAATGATGACAACATTAATAAGGAGATTGTAAACATGATCTTAGTACAAAAGTGTTTTCTTGGCTTTCTTCAAACACAAACTCACATGTTGTACATGTCAGATGCTATTGATAGATACTTAACTTTTCAGAATGTCCTGAAATGCTACAATAAAGTATCGAAAACAAAAATGGTTCATACGATCATACCTTTATGCTAAATTCATAAGATCTTGAAAAAAAGAGTTTGATAACTAAAGAAGCGTTGAAAAATTCACGCTGCCTTGTCAAGTAGTGTTCTTTTAAATTGTATAAAAGAATAGAACAGGTAGTTTTGGTAAAAAAAAGGGTGTTAAGTTGAAATGTTCTACAGCTGTACGTAACTTATGCGACGTAACGAAGTGTTTGAAGAGCTTCATAATAGCGGGGGTTAAGTTATAGATTATAGAACAGTCTATAGTTAGGAGAAATTGAATTCAAGCAAATCAACGATAGCAATGTAAACAAGCATAAGTCTGATCTGAGAAAGTAACACACAAAAGTCAGATGTTGATCCATTTATCTCTTTACCAGACTTCAGAATACTCTTTTAGCAGTCCCAAGACGTTGTGGCATAAAATTTCTCAGTTAAGTCAGGCTTTTTTGTTTCTTTTATGAGACAGTATCAAGTAAGCAAGCTTCATTTAAAAATGCGAAAAAGAGCATCCTAACAGACATATCATTCAATCAAAAACACTGAACGTTTTCAAACGTTTTGAATACAACACACTAAAAAGGTAATGAGTATTAAAAGGTAAGGTGATGTCGTTGCACTGAATATACAGACAAAATCAGCTTTTATCAAAGAATATTACCATTAAATGGTTAGGTCACTTACAACTTTTTCCTTTTCATGCTAATACCGTTCAAAGACAATGTAAATATTAATCTCTTGACATCACAATATTTATTTTATTTTTTATTTTTTTGTGACATATTAAATCACGAAATTGCAAGTAGTACAACAACTGAAGAAACAATTCATACTTATCTATGAATCTTCATTGTAAATATATCTGTTAGTATCTCAACAAGAGCCATGTTACACATGGTTAATCCCCCCGCCGGGAAGAAGCTAACTGAAGGTTGTACTTTCAAACACTCAATGTAATAATGTTTGGAGAAAATCCCACAAAAAATAGGCAAGGTAGAGTTATTGTTCTTGCAAACTGCATTTCCTACCAATGTGCTATGTCAGTGTATTAGTTTTGAAGAAAATCGCTCAAGCACTTTTGGAGTTATGCTTCGGACAAAGTTTTTCAATTAAATCTGATAAAGGGGAATAATTCTAAAAGTAAGCAAGGTAGAGTTATTATTCTTACACACTGCACCTCCTCCAAATGTGCTCTTTCAGTATATGAAGTTTGAAGAAAATCACTCAAGTACTTTTGGAGTTATGCTCCGGACAAAACTGGAACGGACGCACGCACAGACGGACAGAGACCATTTCTAATATCCCCTCCGCCTTTGGCGGGGGGATAATAAGTTCAAGAATTCAAGAATTAGATATACATGTATATGCTGGGGTTTTAAAAATGTAAACAAGTAAATCTGATAAAGGGGAATAACTCTAAAACATAGGCAAGGTAGAGTTATTGCACTTGCACACTGCACTACCTACCAATGTGCTCTGTCATTGTATGAAGTTTGAATAAAATCCCTCAAGTAGTTTTGGAGTTATGCTCCGGACAAAGTTTATCAAGTAATTCTGATAAAGGGGAATAACTCTAAAAATAGGCAAGGTAGAGTTATTGGACTTGCACACTGCACTACCTACCAATGTGCTCTGTCAGTGTATGAAGTTTGAATAAAATCCCTCTAGCAGTTTTGGAGTTATGCTCCGGACAAAATTTATCAAGTAAATCTGATAAAGCGGAATAACTCTAAAAAAAGGCAAGGTAGAGTTATGGCACTTGCACACTGCACTACCTACCAATGTGCTCTGTCAGTGTATGAAGTTTGAATAAAATCCCTCAAGTAGTTTTGGAGTTATGCTCCGGACAAAATTGTTTCGGACGGACGGACGCACGGACGCACAGACGAACGGACGGACGAAGGGCATTTCTAACATCCCCTCCGCCTTTGGCGGGGGGATAAATAAATGTTGCTTCTACAGTTCGTATATAATAACTAAAGTTCTAGTTAACAGATATATATAACGCACTTCTTCATTCAACTAAAATTAATCACTTCTCAAACGTAAATTTTTCAAGCGTACATTTTAAAAAGACTATAAACCATAGTAAGTGCTATGGAATTGAGATGAAAGAAACTATAGCGACATGTAAATAGGATAACCTTTGCTACCTCAAGGTTTCAGTGCAAAACGTTTAACCTAATCTTTCCTCTTTTCATAGCAGTTACGTTGGTTTACCAAAAGACTATTGACATACATTGGTATGTACTTGACCTGAAATTATAACTAATAAAATCTTGCACCCTGATGAGATGTATACCATTTATACATAAACTAATAACAATATAACTAACTACGTATCACTGTGAAGTTGTACAAGAAAATAGCTCCAGTAGACAATGTTAAATATAGCAAATAACACAGGAAACATGATCCTCGAGCCAACATCACAATACATTGCGTATCGAACGCCGTTACTAAATTTCTTCTTCTTAAATTTAGAGTTGCTTGTTTCCCCTCCTCCATTTTCCGGGTCCCGAGAGTCTTCATTAATTTTCTGAAATTGAATATTAGTTAATATTAAACAGAAACACATGGTATTTTATTTGAGGTTTGAAGAAGATGAAATAATTTAAACACATCTTTGAGAAAAACTTTGGCAAACTGAAAGTCATGTCAGGTATATACTGATATTTTATTGACTCTATATGTCAACTGGTTTACTACGCCTAAAATAAAATATGTTTCTCATATTTTAATGAATATGTCTATAATAAAGTATGTCTATCATATTTTAATGAATGTATCTAAAATAAAGTATGTCTATCATATTTTAATCAATGTATCTAAAATAAAGTATGTCTATCATATTTTAATGAATATTTCTAAAATAAAGTATGCCTATCATGTTTTAATGAATATGTCTAAAATAAAGTATGTCTATCATATTTTAATGAATATGTCTAAAATAAAGTATGTCTAGTATTACTTTTTAAGCAATTTTATTTGTACGGATATACAGGCACTTACCTCCTTGGTAAAGGAACTCTTTTCACTGTCACGTCTTGGAATGCTGAATATATTTTTAAACTTATAACCTTTATTTGTGTCTTTTCTCATTAAAACGTTTGCAACAGCAAATTCTATAAGAGCAAAGAAAACGAACATCAAACACGTGACCATCCAAATGTCTATTGCTTTGGTGTAAGATACATGCGGAAGAGATGCATTAACGCCGGAACTTTGTGTTGTCATAGTGAGCACAGTTAATACGCCAAGAGAAATCCTTCCCGGTACAGCATTCACGTTTAACCAGAAGGAAATCCATGACAACATGACGACAAGAACGCTGGGAATGTACATCTGCACGAGGTAATATCCAATGTTTCTGGCAAGTGTGAACTCTACAGCCAGACGACTGTGGTTACCTAAATGAAAGGAAAAGAACATAAAACTATCTAATGTTAACCACAAAAACAAAAGGAAAAACAAATAGAAACAACTAAATCTTACATAGAAAACTATTACAATCAGCATTAAACATGACAAAAATAGCAAAATCGTGATCTAATAACTGACTTGAACTAAATGTGCATCGGATGTCTTCAATGTTTCATTTTTAATAAAATTCGGTTCTATAATTTCATTTTCTTAAACTTATGAAAATCTACTATTGAAATTCTGCAAACTCAGTTCACTCTGAAATTAGTGCAGATGAATATTGATTATAATTTGCACTCCATAAAATCTATTCTAATATAAGACTTTTGATTACATTGCAACACCAGCTATGATTTCATATGAGTCTACCTGAGTCTTTATCAATTTTTGTAAAAAAAGTTCCGATAAATCTTGTTTTTGTTGCAACACTTTCTTTACCCGATCTTTTTTACCCTTCCAGACGTTGTAAATTACATCAAAACTTCAATGATAGTAATCTTAGCGGATGAAGAAACACTGAATAACAGATGCTTTTGCTATATGGCGCTCATTCAGAGCTGAATAAATAATCTGCAAAAAACTGTCTGATTACTCCTAGAGTAACTTTAAGGCACGGAGGCAGCGTCTGACGTGAAGAAATTGGCAGGGAACAAAGAATACACAGTATCACTGATACAGGTACGCATTTATGCAAAAAGCATTCGATGTAAATTGATATAAATGGTAGACAGTGATATAAACCATTTGAAAACATGCTGTTACCGACATGAAACTTTTCTCTCATAACGAAATGCTAGATCTAAGTAGATAGGAAAATCAGATGAGAAGAGATATATTTAATCAATAATATCTACAGGAATCGAATCCGTTTAATCCGACAATTACGTGCCTGTATAGAAAAGTAATTCAAAATGATAACAAACCTTGGATTTTGAGTGCAGTACATTTTGATCAATGTATGGAAGACTTTTTTTGTGTCATATGTTTCAAGTGTTACTTACATAACTAAATTTGTTTATTCACTTAAGAACATTTTTCTCACATTTCTTCGCTATGCTGTAAAATGAGTGATGTAAACATATGTCAATGGATTTTTATGACAAACATGTAGTTGGCGATCTTGACTTGGATAGTTTAACATTTAAAATGCCGAGCAATCTTATAAAAGTTCCAAGAACAGAAACGATTAAATATTATATATTTTATATAATTATATATTAATGAAAACACAGAAATGTCGTAGCTGTAACTTGATGAAAATGAATGCTGGACATGTGAATAGACTACAAATTAAAACACGTATTTTTTGTCATCAATTCAATTCTTATGCATATTTGTTTCATACTTGGTTAAGTAGGAATAGTTAAGGCCTATGCTCTCACTGGTTGAAAATGTTTAAACTGGCACTAACAACATGGCTGAATATCAATTGTAATAAGAAAAGACTTTTTGTTAAACATTTACCTAAATCTCTTCTTTCGTTTCTGTATTCTCTGGTTTCTATTTTTAGGACTTCAAACTGAGGCATTTTCTTAGTGCTGTCATCAAGATGAACTGGTCCAGATGGTCCATTTGTTGAATTCTTCTCTGCCCAGTTCAGTAGTATATTACCATCATTATATGAAACTGAAACAAACAAAAAAGGGACAGGTATGCAATTGTTAACCAAGTATATGTAAGTACATGTATTGGAATGGAACATATTTATCATTGCATTCATCATCATCTATAGTTATACACGGTTTGTCAAGACATTATAAAATGTAATATCACTTTTAGGAATGAGCATATGGACAAGACCTTTATAACGTAAAAGGTAAAGCCTCTGATCCTTGGAAAAAAACATATTTCTATTATATCGTTAAAAATCTGTAATCCACAAAACACTGTGTACAAATATATAGTTTCTATAACAACACTGTCTATCAAAGCCCAATCATTAATGTGGTCAAACTGATCATGAGTATTTCCAAAAAAATGAATTCGCACTGATGATTATCCCAAGCAAAACATTTCAAAATAGATTTTGACTGAGTCATAAAGTACAAATAAATTATTAATCCCCTGCCGCATAGCGGGGAGGGGATTACAGGAATGGTCCTGTCTGTCCGTCTGTCATTCTGTCCGTCCGTAACTTCGTGTCCGCTCCATAACTTTTTAACTCACGGAAAATTTTTAAAATAACTTGGCACAAATGATTACCATTATGAGACAATGTACAGATCGCAACAACAAGGTCGTTTGCCCCAAGTCAAGGTCACATTTAAAGGTCATATATAAAAAGTCCACATTTCTTGTCCGCCCCGTTACTATTAAACTGCTTGAAAGTTTTTTAAAATAACTTGGCACAAACGATCACCATTATGAGACGATGTGCGGAGCGCAACATCCAGGTCGCTTATTGAAAACTACAAATGTGAGGTCCAAAGGTAGCTGCCCATTTTCGGTAGAAATTGTTATCCTATGTCATATTGGGAGGTCTAACCTTCACACTTGTTATCCATTTCAATGTTCTGCTGCCACAGGGGACATGGCTGTCCTTCAGACTGCTTTGTTATACTTGATATAACCGGGTTATAGGTGAAAGAAATCTTTGTTTCTTCTAATTAAAACAATATCTGAGCTTTCACTCTGTTTGATGATTTATTTTGACTGTTATGCATTTTGGTCATTTTGAACAATAATACAACTTTTGATACTCCCCCACACAAACACACCAAAAAAATTTGTAGTATATTTTCATAACTGTTCATTCAGTAGTAAGAATACAAAGAAGTCACTTAACGCACATAATGTCAATATAACAATAATTCGTGGTATTTTTTTCTTGCCATAAAATATACAGCCCCATGCTACATAGCATTATCACAACAATTGCAAACACAAATATTTTACTTACAACTTTCCACCATAATCATACACGTCTGTTTATCAAACGGATAGTTTCGGAAACTCATCGGGCAGCTCAGGGTAAGAGAAAGCCTGAAATAGAATTTTGCTTTAAAGCAAAAAGTAAAAATCATCTTTCCGAACATAAGTGCTATTAAAATTATACAGCTAGTAATGACTTTGAACGTTAAAGACTCGATACAACATTTCTGACAAAGAGTCTTAAATTCCAAAACACAAAGCAGGAAAATAGATGTCTGGTGATGACAAAACATTTGAAAAATATTTAAAAAATATTTAAAAATTGAAATTGAGTTCACAAAACTATCAATTCTAACCGATGACTTATTTATGTATATTTGCATAGCAATACAAAAGAATTTGCAAATACGAAAAAATGTGGGATTAAATAAAAATGGCTTACCTTGTAGAGTAGGTGACGTCTCCGCCTTTATATATACGAAGCATCTTGTTTGCCATTAAAACATTATGGTAATATGCTTTCTTTTCATTGGGAAAGTAAATGTCAGGGACCCAGAGTTTTTCTAGGTTCTTGGCATCGATTTCGATGTATCCTTCATCAATTGACATGATCTCATACTGGCTAAATCTATGGTCATGCCAACTAAGGTGTAGTAGGATCGTCGCTGTAAAGTCCTGAAAAGTAAAGTCAGTGCATGAGTTTTTATATTCTTTCAGCCTCCTTCTTTAGAAAAAAAATCCAATAAAACTACATTGCCAAATAAGGACACCCATGATTATATTTGAAGAATCTTTAGAGATTTCGAAATTGTAGCTTTAGATGTAACATGCTTAAACTTATATCTTTGCTTCTTTGAAAGGTCTGTAAAATTGGTATATAGTAACTGTAGGCTTTGTACTTACCATGTTAGCTTCATTAATTGAATCAAAGTTTTCAACGTGCAGTTCACATTTGATGACTGTTGCAACATCTGAAAATAACTGACATGTAATTGATCCTAGCAGTCAATTGTTATTTCTCATTGCCTACAAATTTCACATTCCTTCATAGTTTGTCCATGACATATAGAATAAAGTGATTCTTTATAATTTATATTACCTATAACGATTTTAAATAAGTCTGTTAACTCGAATAATATCAAACAAAAAATGTAAATGTTCCCAAAAACATCTAATTTAAATGTTAAATTTGTTCATGCTCTAGGTAACCAACTGTTAATTTGACATAATGTACTGCTTGTGAAAGATTTAACTACGATTCAGAGAATCAATAACTTACCATTATCATAGTCCGGAGGAACATTGTTTCCAAGTTGACCTTCACCTTTTATGATGAAGTCAAGAAAGTCTTTCCTGAAATTATAAAATGGGGAAAACTGCTTGTTTCATCATGTTATTGGATTGAGGTTCCATAAGGTTTTCATCACCATAACTTATAGTCGAAATTCAAATCGAAACCAAATACTTGCCTCGTTCTTATGATGAATGCATGTATAAATAGTATGGTTTAAATGTACTTTTCGATGGCAAATAAACTATAATATGATAAACAAAACCACTTTGAATATACAGAACGGAGTAAGAATCTGCTTGAAGCAAATTAAGAAAGAATAAATAAATAAATAAATAAATGTTGAACAACATGTTCGGTGAGAACAGAGTAAAAGCTAGTTCTATTTTTTAGGTAAGGATCTATTTTTAGTTTTTGCTGCGTTTAACTAAATAGTATTACGCAGAAACTAGAAAAAAAAAAAAACTTTCATTCAAATCCTGTAATGCATTTTCCTGGAGACATAAATCTACATAACTCAAATAACTTTAAATAATCAACATTCTCTTCGGAAAGTCACCTAGTAACTATCTCAAATATCTGAACAGTGAGACAAAATCAACGTAAGGATAAAAGTTTATTGGCAGATTTATACTGTACACAGATGTTTCATGTCATTTCAATAGCAGCACTGACACTGGTTTGATCCAACAATGACAAACATTTCATTCCTGGTCCAGACAAAACAATACATATTTTTGTATTCAGAGAAAATAAAACCCACACAGCTTTGGCAGGATTTAGCCTAACACATCAAGCGCATTTATCGCTGAAATGTTTGCATGTACTAATGTATGATTGTCCAGTAATAGAAGACCGAATTTGAACTTATGATCCTTAATATTTGCAAACAATCTTTAACAGTGTAACGTTAAATCATATACGTAATGAATATGTCATATGATATAAATTAAGTGTTGTGTGTCAATATACGTTAATTTGAATGAGCAATGAATTGAGAATCCATTATATTTGCCTTACCACATTGTTAAAAAGCTTGCTTTAAAAATATTTTCATCATGCATAATTATGTTCAACTACGAGTATATAAAATGTATATAAACGAGAGTGCGTTAGCGACAAAATATGCTGTAAGTGATTCATTTACTTTTTAATATTCGACTGAGAGATTAAACATGAAGTCTCATTAGATGTAATAGTGTTACAGATTAGAGCATCATAACATATCGATAATTGCTCCACATCCCCACCAATGTTTTTCATCTATCTGAAAGCATAGCGCTGTAAATATTCAGAGAGTTAAAAACCTGGAATTCCCATCGGAAGAAAGATTCCATTTTATTCTACCAGTTACTATAAATAGTAAAAAGGATAAAGTCTAGACACTTTTTATTTCTTTAAAGACTATTTGACAGAATTGTCGAATCCGGATCAATATCTTGTTTTTAAACTCGAAAAATATTGCTCATAAGCCTCATACAACACCTAGCTATGTGCCAGATCCTAGAAGTAATGACAAAATGTTTATCCAAGTGATGCCATGGTTTCGAGATGATTAATGATGCTATAAAAGCACGATGTGAACTACGTAAGTGCTTGAATGACAACTTGTCAACAGAACAGAACAACATACTGAAGAATGTTGTCGATCATACCGGATTACCTGCTTTTATGATATAACGCTAACAGGACTTGTCATAACGATATTGCTCTGTGGATCCATTTCTTAAATAAACACAAGTATGCTTAGAAATGTTCTTTAAGCAAGCTTTGCGTTTTAGGTAGCCTTTTATATTCTAACAAAATCTTTAATTAATTACGAAACGTTTTGATGTAGTTAGATAAAAAGTCTTGAGTTATAAAATAAACCAAATAACTTTACATTTTACACTGATCTAACTTCTTCATACTTCCTTCAGAACGTTCAATAAACACTGTTACAAGAAGAAATGTATAATATACACCAAACTAAAGATGTAGGTCTGTCATTGCATTAATTCAGTAAGAGGAAGTTTGAAAAAGACCAATGAAACAAGTTGAGAATCTTTTCTGAAGTCCAAGTCAAGAAAAGACAGATCAAATCAGTCTATGTATAAAAGGGAAATTAAACAGTCTATTCTTCTATAATTTATTTGATTAGCGTGGGTGGCATCTTGTATTTGAATTAAAAACACAACTAAAACTGACATTTTTGGCGCCAGTCTGCAGAAAGCAGTAAGATGTAAGCCAGATTCTTTTACGTCCAAAAATATGATAATACGAAACTGAATGACGCCAGTGCTGTCCAGTGAGTATTCTTCCTGATGTAAAATACGATAGATATGTGGCAGTTACTCTTCCAGTGCTGTCTCTGTGTGTGTGAATTGATTGTGTTGATCAACACTATCTCTGAAGAAAAGTGTTTTAACTTATATCAAATGCTTTTTATGTAGCAAATGCGAACTTAATGAGGTTTTTACAATATGGCTATTTTGTCGATTTCTGAAAATAACTGTATAATTATCATATCCAATGCTATAATGTATTATCAGAGACCTATAAACTCTCAATAAGATATCAGAATTTACCATAATTCATTGGATTGACATAGGTTGAAACATTCAAAACTTATTTCATTTTCTAAGGAGAAATAATTGCGACAAGATCTTATTAAGTAAAAACATATGGATCATGCCTTGAGAAGAATTAAAATAAGAATGAAAAAATACAGAATTGATACTCTTGAACTGAAGTTTTGAATCACTGCATTTAAGATTATTGCTTAAGTTACCAGGTCCAGTGAACTAGTTTCGTTTTCCTGTTTAGATATACTACGCCACCATACCACCAAAACAATCAAGATAAATATATTTCCTACACTCTACTTAATTAGTTTACAATTCTTTAAAACAAGAAAACTACAATGTTTGACCTGGCCATCTAAAATTACTTTACAATGATGACAACCCTACAGAATTCTAACATACAACTTTAAAATAAAAACATCATGATTTTATTATAAAAAATAGTTTAGAAAAAGTGAGTGGCTTTTTCACAGTTTGCATACAGAAATTTAGAACTTTAAAGTTTCAAATGTTGCATGATATAAAATACGATTCAAATTGTTTTCTGAAAAGAGGTTACGCTAGAGAGAACCATTTCCATTCTGAACGTACACACCGTATCCACCTTACAAGTACACTAATATTCGCTTATGTTTCTGAAAACTTTTTAATATTATATTGCTGTATTCGTTGATATCGGTAAAAG